>JAVQKC010119483.1:0-14808 GCA_036025475.1 Philypnodon macrostomus
AATGTGATGGCAGTTATCTCTATAGTGCCCCCTATAGACTGAAAGAAGTATGTAGTTTTAAGGAATTTTACAAAATTTGGCAAAAACATTTTTCACAAACATCCAGACAAATCAAAAAAATCAAATAGACCCTTCCCATGTTTGTCATGGTTTGGGGGCACGGCCTCTTAATTGCTCATTAACAATATAAAAACCTTTAGAAATCACACAATGTCTGATTAAGGTGCCCATTGGTGACAGTTGTGGCAGGCGTATGGGGCAGACGTATGGGGCTGTTTTGCCGATATACACCTTGCTGTCGGGGATGACTAAAAATCTATCTTTTAATGTTGATTCTGATCATTTGTATCTCATTGTAAGAGGAAGTACTTCACTACGTCATGAATGGTTCTGGTCAACAGCATATTTACCACAGTCAATCTGTCAGGCTAAACTGCACATGACGGGTTGGTAGGCTTTAATCAAGGTAAAGTAAAGGGTTCACAAGGTAAACAAATGAGGAAGCCAGCTATTAAAAGGAAATGCAATGCTTCACTGTAGGCTTCATTATTAAAGGCTGGTTGACAGAGAAGCTGACTGACTGGTATGACAGCCTGAAATACCACATTCCTTGCTACAATAGCCACACACAGGTAACCATGGCATTTGCGTGAAAGCCTGGATATCTCTGAACCAAAAATATGTTTCTACCTTTACATTAACCTTAACATTACGTTACCTTTCCAAAATTGTATTAACTGCTTTCCTTATAACTGTTACTCCAGAAATGCAAACATCAAACAGTGTGTTCTTTAGTCTTATGAGAACGTGCCCTTTAGCAATAGAAACACAGCTCACATTCTACATGGAAAACTCCTGCTGGTACTCAAAACAAAAGACATGCTAAGTCCACAAATGAAGAGACTAGAACCGGTTGAAAAAGCTTTCAGATGTACGGCTGCAGGCTCCTGCTGGGAGATAGAATATCAATTCCTCTTACTCTGGATTTTGTCCTTCTAAAAATTATATAAACATAATAAATAACTTTCTCTCTGTCATACCCCCTTCTCTGTCTTTTTAGTCCTTGCCCGACTGTCTGCAAAGTGCCAGAGGTCATTTCATTGCACATATAAATAATTCACCAGGGGCTGAGGCGTCCATGTACAGTGGCTGTCTTAAACAAGCAGTTTGATTTAGCTCCGTCACCAGAGGCACACTGAAGGTCATCTGTGCCCAGTGGACGTGGACATGCTAAGTTCAGCTAATGCAATTTACTGCTATCATTTTACTACAAAGACGCAAACACTATGAAGCGTGACATTGACAAATATAAATACCTATTTTCTAATGTATGATGATAGTGCAACCAAGTTAAAAGTTGGCTGTAATATTTAACATTGAGTGGGTTGTAAGTCATGCAAGGCTGTAGAAGTGACGGAGTCACCGTGTTTTTGTAACATACACAGTCCTGAGGCTTGATCAAGGTGACTGAGTTTCTGCTCCTATCTAAAACACATATTGTGCTTGCATGTTCCTTGTTCCTCTTTGAATGGCTGTCTACATAAGAAATATGTATCCTTAGAGTAATAAAAAATAATTAATAAATAATTAATTTATATTGATTACTGTTCTGAAGACGTAATGCATATTGCTTCAATCTGTACATAAACAATCAAGCTTTCTTGAACATAAGAATGGGTTTGGTGGATGTTAAACTGTACAGATGTCAAGTAACTTAACCAAAGTGAAATGTGTCAAATGGTTTATATTAGACTATAGTCACAGCAGACATTGTGGCATTGAATAGCTGCTGATACAGAGGCTTAGGTTAGCTTTGAAAACTCCAGCAGCTGTTGAGCCAAAATGGAAAGTGAGATGCCCACGACACAGCAGTATAGATTACTGTCTAGAAAACTGAAATTTTTAAGCCAGTATGAGTTGACAATACAATTAGTGTGGTGCAACAGCAAATTGTAAAAAAAGAGGAAGTTCACTGAAGGCATACAATGTCTGAAAGTCAACAGGACCCTAAATGTTTCATAATGTGTTAACAATCTAAGCTCCACTTTTATACCTACAGACACTGTCTTCTATCTTTGCCTTGACACAACAGCAGACAGAGAAAAGGCAGCTGTAACGTGCTTTTAGCAGCAGCTGCATCAGCAGATTATAGGGCAAAAGAGAAAGCTATGTCTTTGTGTTTGTGGTGAGGGAAAGATGCAGAGCACATGTGTGCAGACTGTTGGTGATGACTTCCTCAGGCACAAGGGGAAGGACTGCTTCTTTGAGTATCCATTAGGATAAACCAACAGATCAATATTGATCCTTATTACCACTGAGCTCTGTCTAATAGGCTTCTGCCCATCCGGATACAATGACAGCATTAGTGGACATGTCCAGATGGATGTGTCCAGATGGATGGGTCCAGAGGTGCAGGATGAGACACCACCCAGACAAGAAAGAGGTAGCAATAAAATGCCAGGTCCAGGGGGATGGAGATGAGCTGGTAATCCCAATAATGTGTGCCCCAACACCAAGAGTAAGAGTTGGCCAGACAGAAAAAAAAAACAGGAGATGTGTCCCAGATCATCACTGTAAAAGCATCAATACAGTGTGTAAGAGTGATACACATGTTAGGTTTGTTTTACAGTGTGTTTGGCCATCAGGAATTCCTCTCTGGCAACCTCCTGCTAAAATAATAAATAGTAATCAGTGCCGTATTAGATCAGCCAGCTGAACACAGAGAATCTTAAGAAATATCATAAATTAAAGTCTAAATGTGCAGCACATAACATAATAAGAAACATTATAAAGTCTAGTGTGTCTATATTAAAAGTATTATATTTGGTTTGAATAAAATCACATTTTATAATATACTCAAAAGGTATTTTGTTACATAAGACATACTGTATAAACACTATATAAAACATGACCTCAGGTCAAGACATCATGAAATTCATAGACTTTGGATTAAGTTCACGTTTTCATTTTCTTCTCACAAGCTTCAGTTGAGGAAAGTAAAAACCTGCTAGTTTTCACACAGTGAAAAAAAGGAGCTTGAACACAGTCCATGCTTTGTGCAGGAGACTGCATATAGAGAACATAGTGTTAGCGTAACCAGGCAGTGCAGCTGGCCTTTCCAACTATGCAACTTTAAAGCACTGTTTAAATCAAGATGCACAGGACATACAAGCAGGCAGAGATACAATGAGATGGGGAAAAGGGATGTAAAATAAAATGAATAAACATTATTTATGTAAGATTAAGTGATGTACCTTTAATCATAATAGTACCAAAACACAATATAATTCACCACCACGTGTGCCATGTCATCCAATATGATGCATCAAACAAGCAAAATTATGGCTTGAAGCCGGTTTACATTTAATTTAAACATAATTATTTTGTTAAGGTGTGAGTTGCATTACTTTGGGTTGTTTTTAAAGTAGCAGTCTGTGGCAGCAACCCACATGCATGCAAATAGAGACATACAGTAACTGTACCGCAAGAAGAAAGAAAAACATGCCAGCAAGTTCATCCTCTGGGCCCCCAAGCCCTCTTTACAGCATTCCTTTCATAAATGTTCAGTGGCAGCGTATTTTTTGAAGAAACCGGAGAGTGCTGGTATGTGCATGGGCTCCTTATGAAGCCACGTCTCTGGGAGGTTTCCTTTATCACTGTCCCATCTCCTCTTATCCTCTGACCCATAGTCCATAGTTATTTCAGGCTTGGATGACCACACTCTACCTCCCTCCATCAATAACTAAACATACACATTACCTCTGTCCTTCAGTTTACCCTCTTTTGTTAAAGTATGTGCACCTGTATGACAATGACCTTTCAATGTCTGACATTGGTGTGAGGAGCAGGTGTGGCAGCATTCTACATGTTGGTATCAAGCCCATGTCAAAACATGCCTTCTCCTACTCTGTGCCCTCCCGTCCTCATCCTGTCTTCCCCCTTTAGCTCCCCTTGTTGGTATGGATTAGCTAAGTGTCAGCACAAAACACCAGAAGCAAGCAAAGCAGGCACCACTAGAGAAAGTTGAGTTTTTAGTGGTTTACAGCAACATTTCAGTTTACATGTTTAACCAACCAAAATATTTGCATTGTACCTAGTGACTGAGAGGACATTGCTCTTAAAAGTATACTCAAGCACCTGCACAACAGGAGTGGTGTTGAATGATTGTTAATTAACAGAGTCTATATGTTTATGAAGTTACATATTAATATGTTTGAACAGGACTGGACATTGTGGAAATAAATACTTCACCTGGCATTAGTTGAATCCTAAGGAAAGCAAAGGAAGATCACTTTAGGATATAACAATCTGTTTTTATTCTCTATTCGAACAATCATTTTAAACTTAACAATCCTCACAGGCACGTTATTATAAAAGCCCAACACATTATTTGTCTCTGCATATAGTATATAGAAAGGATATACAGTATGAACTTCTAATTCAGAATAACATACTTAATGAATGCTATTCTCATAAAGACAGGTTATCTTCCTGGCTCACACTCAAAGACATTAAATTCATTAGTATGACAGTCCAATAGTTTCACTCTGCAGATTACATAGCTCTGTGTATGTTCTGACCTATCTGATGCAGCCACCCAGATATACCCTTTCATTATTTTCATTCTATCCTCAAATAGTAGCGTTTGGTGTTGGTACTAAAGAGAAAACATCCATTTGCCTGAGATACCACAATGAGCTTAGCTGTAGTTGTAATACCTTGATGTCTTTCTTGCACCATTTAAAATATTAAACTGATTTCACATTCATTTTAATGATTGCATGATTTCAGACTGCCTGGGTGATCTCAGTGCTGATGAGACCCTCCACCATGTCAGACATTGCATCAGGAACCTCTGGGACCTCCCCACTCAGGTTTAAGTCCTTTTTAAGTTCCAAGTCAATCTTGTTGACGGGTGTTTCTTCTGAGCTTTCACTGCCATTAACACATTCATCTGTCTGTTCAATAGTGGCATCAGTAGATTCTGCACACTCTCCATTCACCTCAGTGATTGCCTTTACAACAGGGCTTTCCAATTCCCCATTTTCATTTTCTGCCTTGGTCTCAGAGCAAGGCACTTCTGTTGAGGCTTTTGGGGCCTCTTCAGACTCAGCAGTGATGTCACATCCAGAGGCAGTCTCTGAAATCACAATCTCTGGGACAGATTCAGCTGCCGTCTCAGTCTCTAGTCCACTTATGTCCTCTGGTTTTGTTTCAGGCTCAGGCACTGGCTCTGGAGTTTGTTCCAACACAGGTTTAGGCACATCGTGGGTCTCTGTAGTGGGCTCTGGTGCTTTCTCTGGTCCTGGCTCAGACTCTTGAGCAGGTACCTCTAGCACTACTGCTACTTCAGGTTTGGTCTCGACTGTGGATTCTTCTACAACCACTGCTGGCTCCTCTACTGGTGCCACTGTGGGTTCTTCTGGGACTGCTGGAGGCTCTATAGGGGCAGGCTCTGGAGCAGTGACAGGCTCTGGCTCTGGAGCAGCCACAGGCTCTGGCTCTGGAGCAGCGACAGGCTCTGGCTCTGGAGCAGCGACAGGCTCTGGCTCTGGAGTAGCGACAGGCTCTGGCTCTGGAACAGCCACAGCCTCTGGCTCTGGAGCAGCGACAGGCTCTGGCTCTGGAGCAGCGACAGGCTCTGGCTCTGGAGCAGCCACAGGCTCTGGCTCTGGAGTAGCGACAGGCTCTGGCTCTGGAACAGCCACAGCCTCTGGCTCTGGAGCAACTACAGGCTCTGGCTCTGGAGCAGCGAGGGGCTCTAACTCAGGTTCTGGAGCAGTGACAGGCTCTGGCTGAGGTTCTGGTTTTGTAGGAGCCACAACCTCTGGTTCTGGTTCTGGAGCAACAATAGGCTCTGGCTCTGGAGCAGCCACAGGCTCTGGCTCAGGTTCTGGAGCAACAACAGGCTCTGGCTCTGGAGCAGCCACAGCCTCTGATTCTGGTTCTGGAGCAACAACAGGCTCTGGCTCTGGAGCAGCCACAGGCTCTGGCTCTGGTTCTGGAGCAGCCACAGTCTCTGGTTCTGGTTCTGGAGCAACAACAGGCTCTGGCTCTGGAGCAGCCACAGCCTCTGGTTCTGGTTCTGGAGCAGCGACAGGATCTGGCTCAGGTACTGGAGCAGTGACAGGCTCAGGTTCTGGTTCTGGAGCAGCAACAGTCTCTGTGTCTGGTTCTGGAACAGGCTCTGGTTCTGGAGCAACAACAGGTTCTGGTTCTGAAGCAGCCACAGGTTCTGGTTCTGGAGCAGCCACAGGTTCTGGTTCTGGAGCAGCCACTGGTTCTGGCTCAGGTTCTGGAGCAGCCACAGGTTCTGGCTCAGGTTCTGGAGCAGCCACAGGCTCAGGCTCAGGCTCAGGCTCTGGAGCAGTTACGGGCTCTGGCTCTGGAGCAGGGGCTGGAGCAGGCTCTGGCGCTGGAACAGGGTGGTCCTCTGGAGTTGGTTCTTGTCCAGGTGTGGGCTTTTTTGTGATTCCCACAGCTTCAGTCACTGCTGCTACAGCTGAACCTACAGTTTCTTCCACAGCAATGATGGCTTTAGCAGTCACCTCTTCCACAAGAGGTGGTAGGGTCTCCTCAATTTTAGCAGCCACCTGAGCAGCCGCTGCAGAAGCAATGTCATTCTTTGCTTCTTTGGGATCGCTGACATCATAACCCTTCTTCTTCTTGCTCAGTTTGCCTCCCATGGTCACCTACAATCAGACATGAAAATGATTAACTGGAGGTATACCTTATACAGTATGTTGCTATTACGCAATAGTATTCATAATGATGAAATACTTAATTTACTTATTACTTATTTACTTTAAAATGTGTGACCTATTCTGAGTATAGCAAAACTAGTTTGGCATGCTGCTCTAACATGGAGGATATGCTATAGGGGGAAGAGCGGAGATTGCCTCAGAATGCTACTTCCTTTTAGGAAGAAAAAGAACTGGATTTGCAACTTTTTCTTACACTAAAGAGTACACTGAAAAACATAACATCTGTTTTTTTTTAAATATTGATAAATACTAACAATGTTACTAAATGTTACTATATATATATATAATATACCAAGCTATTTTACAAACATGCTGTACATGTATGAACCCAAATGTTAATAACGGACCATAGTATCAATGTGCTGTGCTGTAGTACTTTTATTACTAGTCAATCCGGGAACTGTCCATAGTGCTGCAGTACAGGCAATTAAAAAATGTGACGTGCCATAGCCTACGCGTGGACAGGCTCAGTTCCAACTATTAGTGAGAAATACTTGTATGGCTGCTCTTTTTAAAATATAATACAAATAAGTAATAAGCCTACGACCAAACACAGGTAAAATGGAACTAACACGAACAAAGTCGTTGTGTTTTGATAATGTAAGTGTCAATATGATACAATTTTCTAATCTGTAGCAAGATATGGTCAAATGTATTTTCACAAAAGCGCGTTGGTCGGTCCAACAAAAGATTGGATTTCATTCCGTGTTAACAGGTTCCTTAGATGCGACAGCTCTAAAGCTGGAAGAAAGAATCGGATCATAAAGCAACCTATATGCTACTCTTAACACAAGTACGTGGCTGAGCTTAAATGTTTAGCTGGGTCATAGCTACAACACAGGACACTAGGCTACACACTGCCTTCAAACCCTCAAGATGAAAAAGTGTAGAGGTTTCTCCATCCCCCATTCCTACCCTCCCACCGTTCGCTGCTCTGCCCTTTTTTGTTCACGATTAGAAAATGTTGTAGGCTACGTCCAAGCAGAGCTGGAATTAAGGTTTAATTGGTGAACCTGGATAGTGATGTCACATGTGACTTTATAGGTGTTCTGTGCTCTTTACAATAATGAAATTAATCTATAGAAAACTGTGCGTAAAACACCTCATCTGACAAAAACGCACATAGCCAACTAAAATCCGGTCCGGTAATGAGAGCTTCAGATTTAATGAACAAAAATACTTTTTCTTTTTTTTTATTTTATTTTGTTTTACCTTTCTTTAACATGCATATAAAACATAAAGGAAATGCTCAAGAACTGACCTGTCTTGGTGGATATCTCTCAGTTGCGCTCCTTGCCCAAGCTTCTGGATGGGATAATGGAGGTAAACCTTGGAGTGACAGCTGCAGATTCCGCCCCTGCTTTCTCTAGTGCGGTGTGAGACTCAAATGAGTAGTGCCCCTCGCAGTTCTCTAGACATCTGTCGCTATCACAATCCAGCCTACCCCATCGCTGCTCCCACTGCAATCTATACCCTCCCAATATGAAACCCCTCCTCCACTGCACACACCCACTTTCTGGCGCTTGTTTCGCTCGTGTTTTAGCCTTTTCTTAAACGTTCCTCTTTGCCATATAGCTAGCCATAATACAAAAGTAGCCTATAATGATTAGTCTGAGTGTCTCAGTTGTTAGCATTTCAAACACCTGTCCAAGACAAGTCACGCCATGAATACAAATGATCATAATAAGTAGCCAACAAAAGCTAAGTAGCCTCAATCAAAACTAAAAAATAAATTGTAGGCTAACCTGCAAAGCCGTGCTTTAGTGACTGAAAATATACAGTGTACCCTTCTGATTAAACAGATTTAGTATCATAACGTTAGGTGACAGCTCCCTCTACTGGACACTTTCTTAGATAAAACAAAGAAAGAATATCACGCAAACGGTTATTGTATTAAATAAATCACCTTGAACGAAAACGTTTCATGTTTTAACCACTCATTTAGTTTTAACTCAACAGAGATTATTTTTTTTATTAATATTATTATTATTGCTGTTGTTGTTATCATTATTATTATTATTATTATTATTATTATTATTTTGTAATAATGTAAGGCACTGTTCCTAGATGCATTCCCATGATTACAAACACCACTCTGAGCCAGAATTAACCACTCACAAATGAGGGGGATGATGCAGAGAAAGTTTGTCATTGTGCTTGAGTCTGGTTGACAGAATATTTAGGGTATAATACTAATTTATAGGCTATAGGCTACATTAAAGAAAAACCATGAATACAATATAACCTACAGTAGTGTAGTAGTGTGATGGGGGAGTGGTTAGTGTGTAATGTCCTCCCCTTGTGGGTTATCTACAGGTAGGCTACTCCAGCTTCATCCCACCACTTGAGGACAGCATGTGCAAGAACAGTTGGTCCATCTAAATGGTCTCAAGTGAATACTGTAGAAAATGGTTGCCTGTGTGTATGTCAGCCCTGTGACTAACTGGTCATTGTCCAGGGTGTAGCCCGCCAAAAGCTCATTACTGGAATAGGCTCCTAAAATGATGTCCTGGGACAGTCCTTTTTTTGTTTGTGTGTTTATTGATTGTCTATTAACTTTGTTATTGTTTGCAATTACCTTGTTTATTGTTTACAAACATCTCTTTCTGTGACGCCCTCTGAGGCATGTTTGTTGTGCTATAGGGCTATACAAATAAAATTGAATTGAAAATCATGCAACTACTATTGCAATGCAGTCATAATACTAGGCTTAGACTTAATACATAGCCACTTACAATAAAATCTTAAAACTGCAGAGAGTATTACAAAACACATTTTAAATAAAAAACAAACACTTTTTTGTTCGTGATCAGATTAATCAAAGCCAAAGAGTTGTCCCAGAGAACACTGTGTCTGGACTGTCACATGTTTCTTCTTTACATGAAACAGCTATAGCTGTCCAGACTTTGTGTTTCTAAAATGATCATTCACGTAAATTAAAAATCTTACCTTAGCTATAACTCCTGCTTCTCCTACTTCTTCTATTCTCTAGGTAATAGCGTCATCTATTGGAACTTCAACAAGTCTACGTTAGGTTGTAACATTGTGGGGGAAAAACTTTCTTAAAATGACCTTTATACAGCTTTAATACGGCTAAAGCTATATTTTTCTTATAAACAGAAACTTTCTAAATCAAGTGGACGCATTACGCTTCCTTTTACCGTTCTTTTACCTTTATTTAACCAGCAACGTTAGCCTACAACCGACAATACAATAACACTATGGCAAGGTTACATGGCACTTCATTTATCAGTTTGTTGCCTTCTGACTGACAGCTGTGAGCGGAATAAAACATTTAGGGTAATTACGTCATTATTTGGGAGTTTGCCAAAAAGAGCTTGGCACTGGTCCGTGTATGTAGTGTGTTGGAAGTTTGGACACACTGCAGTTCAGTTCCGTATCAAAGCCCGTGACGTTTTATTAAAGAAAACATCTTTTCTCAAAGCCATTGCGATAGGTCTAATATAATATGTGGCGGTTTCAGTGCAGCCCAACGGTGCCTAACAGTGAGTGAATCAAACGCCCTGCTGGCTACTAGCGAGAGGGCGGTGCTAGTGTAGCCCGGGCAGGGCCTTGCCTTTGTGGTCGCAGAGAGAGAAGATGGCTCCCGTTCTGGAGAAACAGCTCCCGGCTGCTGCTGGACCAGGCGACAACGAAGACGAAGAGGGACAAAACCTCTGGCAAGTCCAGTTATACCTCGCACTGTCTGATTCCGTTTGCTCTTGAAAAACCTCAAATATATGAAGGTCTTGCTGTGTCACTGCCGGTTGCTGCCAAACACCGACCCGGCTAAGCACAATGTTAGCGACAATGTTTGCTAGCACTGACTGTACCTAACGTTAATGAATGTTTTTTGTGTTAACCACACTGCTGTTTAATTATTCCTAAAGTGATAACCGCTACTTGCCATAGAATGTCCATTTGAGTCCTTATCCGTTATTGAACTGTTGTTGAGTTCTTCTGTCATGTTGTTAATCGCTTTGACAGTCCATGTCTAGTTGACTGTTAGCTTTAACTTTAGCTCGTTGCAGTTAGAAATTATTGAACTTATCAACGATCTCATAACGCGTATGAATTTGTAGCATACAAGTTTGCAATTTGGTGCAAAATGACATGACTTTTTTTTGTTTTGTTGAAATAGCATACATTGCTGTTATATGTCCCGTATTAAAACTATAATGAAATCATTGTGCTACCTGTTAAGACGTGAAACTGACATATCTAGTTGTGCCGTTACTAACATTGGGACTTTGTGTCCTCTGCAGGTCTGCAATACTAAGTGAAGTTTCAACAAGATCAAGTTCAAAGTTGCCATCAGGGAAAAATATACTGATCTTTGGTAAGTGGTATGGATGTAAATGTTTTTTTTGTAAATGTATCACTTAATTCACAGTGTTATTGCAGGAAGCGTTTTGGGATGTAATATGCAATGAATAATTATGACTATCTGTTACTGTAGAAATCCCAAAAAGCAATAGCTTTAACATATGTGATCATCTTACAGGTGAGGATGGGTCAGGAAAAACAACGCTTATGGCCAAACTTCAAGGCGCAGAACACAACAAAAAAGGGAGGGGGCTGGAGTATCTTTACTTAAGTGTTCATGATGAAGACAGAGATGGTCAGTATACTCCCCTTCATAGGTCAAATATCAACTTGGATTCCAACATGTTTTAAACTTGTTTTTATATTGCAGATCTTACACGGTGCAATGTTTGGATTCTGGATGGAGACCTTTACCACAAAGGCCTGCTCAAATTTGCAGTTTCAGCTCAGACCTTACCTGACTCTTTAGCTATTTTTGTTGCGGACATGTCCCGACCATGGACCATTATGGATTCACTGAAGAAGTGGGCTAGTGTGCTCCGAGACCACATAGATAAACTCAAGATCCCACCAGAAGATATAAGAGAAATGGAACAAAAAAGTAAGAACTGTTTCATACTATGTCTGAATTACAGAATGGCAACTCTTTTAAATTGTGCAATATACATGAAAAATATAAATAATGTGCTGATATACCTATAAAAGACCTAATGGTATGAGAAAATGTGCCTGAAGTGTTTGAGGGTGGAAATAATGAAGCTCTTACATAATGACACACAGAGTGCTTTGCTTACTGCCTGCTAGGAAAAGAGAGATTGGTCACTGTGTATAGCATGGAAGCTCTTTATAACGTTAGACTTTATCATGGATGTTTCTAGGTCATCATCAGTGAGGCCCATGATTCTCAGCTGTGTGTTCTGCCTGCAGGCCTGTTCTGCAGATCAATGAATGTACTCAGTTGTTGATTGTATTAATTTTAGAAGTCCTTTTGAAAAGTTTTCTTGTATTAAGAGAATTTTTTTAAATGTCTTGTCTTTAGGGTATTTACAGGGATTTGTCTGTATCTTGACGTTATTTTTCGTTGCAATAACAACACAGTCTGGTAGGGATACGCATTAATATGATACTTATTCAGCAGTACAAGTCTTGTGAAACTTCATCATAAAAAAGGAAGTTGGTGGTTTAAGTGATAGTTCCTGTTTTTTAGTGGATTTTCTTTTTGTGGAAATATGAGTAGATTGTGACCCTCAGTGTATGCAGCTGTGCATACACTGTAACCACGTAGGTTACAAGATAGTCTCAAGTATCATACATTTTATTGTACAAAATTATCAATTACAATGTTTTTTTTCTAGAGATGCAATCAGATGGCACGGACCTCCATGGTCAAATCTACATCCACACCAATTTTTATTTTTGTCATACCCAATTTGTCATCATTAACAAAAAAAGCTAATGAAAATCTGCCTGTAAAGTTTAGATTTGTGTTACTAACTGCTGAAATTGGCCTAACCTTGCTATGGTGGAGTTGACTTAAAAATTCCTTGATCCAGAAGTCTATATTCACTTACAGTAAACATATTCTCTGGCAGATTAATTAAATTATTATAAAGCTGTTGTATTTATTCCACTAACCAAAGTCAATTACTAAATGCTTTGCGCATTAAGAAACGGTCTGCTTTCCTGTTGATGCGCAGCCCTGAAAGCATTTCTGGGTCTGAGTTGTGATGTCACTTGAACACAGGCGCGACATAGCAGCAGCGTGACATATTTGTAGATATGACTGAACAGGCTGACAGACAGACAGTGTGGGTGGCTTGTGTCCAGAGAGTCTTGCAGACGTCTTGCATCATGGTTCCCTCCCCTCGAACGACAGCGTCAGGGAAAGAAAGTAAACTGAGCTGGTTTGAATTCAGGCAGTAGGCTGGACACCCAAACTCCTGCTGTGCTGAAACTCAAGCAGGCTGGAGACTGAAGTTGTTTTTAGTCAAATTACAGAATCCACTTATTGTTGGACCAATGTTTGAAATGCTGTGGTTTGTGGATGTTTTCAGAAAAGGACTTGGGCTGGTGTTTTTGACTGAGTAGGCACTGAGTTTGTGAACTAGTCAAAACACTTTTTCACAAATCTTTGGCTTGCAATTTCTTGTAAAAGTAAGATTGTGTTTTATTGGTTATATGTAATTTGACCTCACCCTAAAAGGTCAAAGTCTGTCTTTCACTTTCTTACAGTAATGTAATCAGTGAATTGTAAAGGGTTGTTGTAATAAAATATGCCACTATATGCCACTTTAAAACCCCTTTTTGATTTTAACATTGTTGTTCCTGAATAGGCTTTTTAGAAACTGATATGAATACTGTTTTGTTCGTAAAACCTCAAGCTAAATGCATGATGTAAAAAAAAGTCTGCCCTTTTCCACTTTTGAAAAACATGTTTGATTTTGTCCCTGTGGTCTATAGTGCTTACATGCCTAGGGCTTAAGAGTGCTTGTAATAACTGTTCTTGCCTCACATGCTAAATCCCATGTGTGAATGTGAAGGAGTTGGCTCTAAATGGCAAGTCAATCTGGCTTTGTGGGCTGTCCCTGTCTGCATTCCCGAAGCTGCTAAGGAAGTAGGCCAAAGCTTCCTGCATCTGTATCCCCCTTGCCTTATTCATAGATTTGTAAATGCCTGGACAGCTGCAGACTGAACAACAACTGATGGGTTGTTGGCAAATGCAATATACTGATGGGTTTAAGTTTTGTTAAGCGTTAACTTAAGCATACACAAAATAAAGCACCTGCACCATAGCAATTTTATATTTTACTGATCAATTTCTTTATCTATTTCTGTCGTTTGTCTAGTGGTCAAAGAGTTTCAGGAGTACACAGAACCAGAGGATGCCACCCCATCTTCTCCTCAGAGACGAGCTCCGACAGGGGCAGAGGATGAAGCCGTTGTGTTGCCACTTGGGGACAATGTACTCACACACAACCTGGGCATTCCAGTGCTAATAGTTTGCACAAAGGTAAGTCCTTACCCATGACGGAGTAGGCGTATGCCTTAAACCAAAGACAAACATGGGCTCTCATAGTTTTAGCAAGACGTTTACCTGTAACATATTTTCAACAAGTTTTTTCAACTGTGGTGTATTTAAAATAATGTAATTTTTGTGCCTTGACAAAATCGAGTTAATACTGACTGACAGACTCCACTATGTAATACATAGCCTGCCTTGCCTTAACTACATCCTACTATTGGGAAGAGCAATTGCACATCTAGAGAATAAATCTTCTTTCTGTTTGTCTTGTTTGTAAGACTTTGACTTGATTTTCATATCTTAAAATAATACTGTACTGCGTGTATCAGCCAAGAGAGATTAATAGCTTTATGATGAACCTTTCAGTCACTGGCAGCTTTCTTAATCCATTTTATAGACATGTCCCTAGTAAAGCCCCATTATTCTTGGTCATTAACTAATCGTTAGAAACTTACTGTGACCAGAACATGCTCAATGTCTTCTTTTAATTGCTCCTGTTTGCTTCATGTGTTTGAGGTCAAGGATTTGTCACACTACACACCTTTAAACATGGTTTACTATAGTGTATTTTCTAACATGTAATTATATCGGCGAAAACAGCGTGTCGCCGATATTATGGAATCACGTCGGTGCGCGTCCGCATCCGCGTCCGCAGATCCTAGCTGTGAACGCGATAACTCAAAAACGAATTGCCGG
>JAVQKC010119487.1:0-15904 GCA_036025475.1 Philypnodon macrostomus
AGAAGTACCCAAATCGATACAGTTCGGCGTCTTTATGGTATGCACCTGTGTGCAAATGTTGAAACTGATCCGGCAATTCGTTTTTGAGTTATCGCGTTCACAGCTAGGATCTGCGGAACGACGTGATTCCATAATATCTGATAGCAGTAGTCAGAAGTCAACTAAAATTGTGATTAAATAAAAATAAATCTTGTAAAATCGCGATGTTATATTTTGACCATATCGCCCACCTCTGTGTTGGCCCTTGATTAACTGACCATTATACCTCACTTCGGGCCAATATAATGTTGATAGAATATAGCCACCATAACCATGAAATATAAAACAATGTATGAATTAAATATCGAAATCTGATTTCAAGATCTGGCTTGTGTCTAGAAAGGTGCCTTATTAAAGATTTGTGAGCATTTTTTTGTTTCTTTATTGGAGCGCTAGAGAACATAAGTTGACAGTAAATAAATGAAACAGGACCAGCATAAATGAATGCACTGAATCACGATTTATTGAACTTCCCAGATTAGCAGATCATCATAAATTCATATCAGGATTACATTTTTTAATCGCCATATCGCCCACCCCTAATCCAGACAGCATAATGTTGAGTCCAGCTCTAATGTACAAGTGTGAAATCTCTGTATTGATCTGCCTGTAAACCCTTTAGCAATGGCTTTTGTTGAATCATATTGGCACAGTGTTTGTCACTTCCTTTGACCTGGTTCATCCTAGCTTGGAGACCTGGTTTAAGTTTGGATAGGAACCGATGGTATCTTGGGTTAGTCCTGGTTTAGTTTAGCTTTAGGCTACTAAAATAGATTGGAAAAACAAAATATTAAGTGTAAAAGATATATATATATAGATGGAACTTAAAGGTGCCAAAGTCCTAATTAAACCTTTAGTATTGTATTTGTTGAATCATGCATGTGTGTTTCTAACTTTTTGGCAGTGTGTGAGTATTTCCTGTTAGACCTGGTTTAGTCCTGGTTTTGTTTGGGTTAAAACATTAAATTAGTCTTGATTTAATTAAAAAAGAAAATGAAATCCTTTTGTGTTGAGTGGCAGTATCTCAGCGTTTGTTCTATGATCAGAAGGTTGGTGGGTCGAATCTCACTCCAACCTGTGCATACGGCCATTATACAGTTGCAAGAATGTGAACCCTTTGAGATTCCTCAGATTTCTGCATAAATTGGTATAAAATGTGTTTTTATTGAACACATGTAAACATTCACAGTGCAGGGTGGGAAAAGTAAGTGAACCTTTGGATTTAATAACTGGACCCTCCTTTGGCGGCAATAAACTAAAGTAAACGTTTCCTGTAGTTTCAGATCAGACCTGCACCAACAACAGTCAGGAGGAAGTTTGGACCATTCCTCTTTTCAAAACTGTGTCAGTGCAGCAATATTCTTAAAACGTCTGGTGTGAATCACTCTCTTGAGGTCATGCCACAGCACCTCAATCAGTCTGAGGTCAGAACTCTGACTGGGCCACTCCAGAAGGTGTATTTTCTTCTGTTGAGGCCATTCTGTTGTTGATTCACTTCTATCCTTTGGGTCGTTGTCCTGTTGCATCACCCATCCTCTGTTGAGCTTCAGTTGGTGAACAGATTGAGTTTCCTGCAAAATGTCTTAATAAACATGGGAATTCATTTTTACATTGCATTACATTACATTACATTATTCACTCCATACACTATACACTGTTGGTGGTAAGCTACCTATGTAGCCACAGCTGCCCTGGGGCAGTCTGACAGAAGCGTGGCTGCCCTTTTGTGCCTCCAACCACCACCAAACACCAATCAGTGGTGATGATGGTGATTATGATAATGATGATGATGGATGATGTTCCAGCACTATCTCTGAAGCAGGCTGACAGGAACAATTCCACTGAATCACAGAAAGTGTCATGTTCAGAACCGTCCCATGAGGAAGACATGCCACCGACACATATTGTGAAACATTCAGATGATACAACACGATAGCTCTGCGTGGTAATTGCACTGGGACCGACTGAAATCAACAGAGAGATGGCAAAAATAATTCAAGATGTAACTGATGACGATCTTACATTTTTCCCCTAAAGACAGTTGTGTTTTATGCATACGACTAGGGCAGTGGTTCTCAAACTGTGGTAGGGGTACGGTTAGGCTTTTTAACCGAATTTATTGCCCGTTTTGTTCCTGTTTTAGTCCTGCACTAGTAGAGCGAATTTTTATGTGGAATTCTGTGGTTTATGCATAGGTCTGGTTCAGTCCTGATTGAGATCATACTTAGTTCAAACCCAGTTTAAGCCAGATTTAGACCTGGTTTAGTCCTGGTTTTCCAAATGACATTTTAATAGTTTAGACATGCTTTAGATTTAGATAAGCTCTGGTTCAGACCTGATTCAGAGCAGTCTTGGCTTAGTTTAGCCTTAGACCTGGTATTTTTCTGATGCGATGCTAAATGCTATGTAGTATCCTTCTATTGTATGTCATATTTCTGCATTCATTCACATCCTTTTTCTATGATTTCTAGGATCATTTTGAATTCAATAAAATAAACATTTTTGAGATGCTTTGGAAAAACTTTCAGAACAAATGATCTGGAGAAAACTTCTTGGGTGAAAAAAAGTGCTTTTTATAAGTGGAAAATACATGCTTGGAGATTTTTCCACAAAGTACCTTAAAACAAGCTGGGGTAAGTTCAACATCTCAACAGTAAATGTGCAAAAGAAGCTGCCATTGGGTGCAATTAGAACTTGACGGCTTGAAAGGATGTCAAAATACACTCTTCTTTAGTTTGACACGCTAAAATCACAGCTTTGTTCAGTTGACATGGTGGACATTTTTCTCAGCTACTTAATGTTGTTAGAGGTCTGTCCAGAGGCAGCCAAAGGTCAAGCTTGTTTACTGTCCACTTTGATCTGGGTAAATTGATTTGTACGGCCGTCTATTTGCATCAAATGGGTGCTCACAATTTAGAAGCACTTCTTTCTATATTGCAGTGATGGGTGACTTTGTGGTATAATAGTGTGTCTTTTGTAGTTTGAAGTTATGAAACCAGTATGGAGATGTTAAGAGTGAAACTGTGCAGACCTGGTTTTAGTGCTGGGTTTAAACTGAGATTTTTTATTTCTAGCTTTCAGACCTGTCTTAGTTTAGCCCAGATTTAGACCTGGTTCATGGTACTACTCTTTTCCCAAGATTTGTCTTGATTTAGACTCACTTTAGTTCAATAAAATAGTAAAAACCTCAATAATAGAGAGGTTTGCATTGAAATTTTAGTACTAAAAGTTGGAGAGCATAGACCTCCTCCAAGGCGTTGACCCTATCTGGCAATGTTAAAGATAAAGTTCCCAGACCTAGGGTTGGGTGATATGGTAAAAATATCATATCAAAATTTACTAAGATTTTGATTTGATCATGATTTCAGTTAACTCTGTATGTCCTACTGCGACCAGTGTCTTCATACATTCAAATACCTGTAACTAAAATGTAATGTACATCCAATCAGATGTGTACCACATGTTTCATGTTCTTTTTATAATGAACACTGATAATGTTAATTCACTGTACGCAGACCTGGAAATGAATTGGGTGGAACTTCTAATTCAGGGGTATATGGACACACAGTAATTCTCTTATATTGCAGAATGGTAAAGAATCCATCAAAACAAATCCTATTAGTCCCATTAGTATTCAAATCTTTTTTACCTGTTTTGGGTTCTATTACTAACTATTATTTAAAAGAATGTATCCAAATTAGGCCACAACATTACAGACCAACCACCAAGCACATCATTTCTCCACATCACCAATGATTGTTGTATTTGTTTTTTACAGAAAGTATCAGGAAACTCATTGACAAATCATCTATCAAGTTTGTATGTGGCATTAAGCTCGACACCAAGAATGGCAAATCGGAGGACAGGCTGCTGGTAAGTTCCCCTTTCCCTCTAAGTTCTAATGTGTTTCATGTTGTGATGCGCGCTGATGAAACTCTTCTATCTTCACAATAATGAGCATATGCATGTACGCATTATACCTTTGATGTTAACTTACACTGTGGAGGTAATGATCAAACTGCTATGAGAGTAAAGTAGGTCAGTGGGAGTCTTCATGGTGTAACAGCAGGGGCGTATCATCAGGCAGTGTGGTCAGTGTAGCTCCCTGGGGCCTAGGACATTAACCCCATCCATCATATTTATAGAGCGCAACAGTGCCCACACACCATAGACTTTTCAAAAAATCCATATTTTAAGAGTTTAAAATATCGATGGGGGCTAATTAGCTCTGTGGTAAAAGAAATCAGTTTAATGTGAAGACTCAGTGAAATACATTAAAGGCTTTTCCTGTTTAGAAAAATGTGAAAATACTGCCGCAGAGCTGATTAGACTCCATCGATCTTGGATTTTGGATTTTTCAAAAAGTCTATGGGAAAAATGAATGGGTTTTTTACTTCCGGAACCAGAGGGGGCAGGCACTGTTGCGCTCTATTCTGGACTGGATGTTTTCTTGCAGCTAGTAACGAATCAAAAATGAAACCATGTGAATGTATTTATCTGAATAAAAGAACATTGATTATGGGCAAACTGGGTGCCTGGTGGCTGAGTGGTTCGCGCCTTAAGGAATAAAGTTGTGGGTCAGCCGACTATGATCTTTCTCTGTGGAGTCTGCATGTCCTCCTAGTGGTAATTTGGGTTTCCTCCATTCAAAGTAAATGCTTGTGCTCGGACCATTTGTGATTCAGTGACCTAACTAGCCATTGTTCAGGAGATAACGTCTAAGACCCATAGTTAGCAGAAGATCATTTTTTGGCAAATTAATCTAAAAAAATATCCTGATGTATTTAGTTATTGTCAGAGCAAAAAGTGCTTGATAACTTTGGGACATATTTTGACATACACCATTAGCATTGTATATTGGGATCGCAGTTTGGGACATGTGAACTGATTTTCTGACTGCACTGCATGCTCTGTGTCAGCTGCCAGGGTAAATATTGGATCGACAGTATCAGTGGGAGTAGGCCCTGGGTTCCTGCCTGCCCCCCATGTCTGTGAGCCCCACTGTTGAGGCAGCAGGGGGCAGCGCAGCACACAGCCTTTGATTCTGGGTTTCTTTTATCACTGAATATGGGACACAGGCCCAGATATCTATAGTAGTGAGTGAAGGTCTGTCAGAGATAAGGGAAACGTCTACTACAGATTGCAATACTGAAGATAATAATGTTCTCATATAATGTACATTATATAACATGCATTGTGGAACAAATTTTTGACAAGTCTTTAGAACTTTTATTTGAGCTAAAATGCTAAATTGCTCTGGTGTGTTTCTGGATTGCCATCTGGAACCAAGATTTAGGGTTAAGGCATACTTTATTGTCCCTGCAAGTGCATTTGACCTGTCTTTCTGGCTCTGGAGCAACCAGTCAGGAACAGTGGGCAACTGCAGTGTAGTGCTTCCAGATCCTGAGCCAGGATCTCGGTCAGGACCTAGCTGTAGGTTTAGCCTATTGTGCTTGGTTTATAAGGAGTACCCGGAGAAAGCATTTTATCAAACCTGCCTATTTCTGCAGTACATTATGTGCAGGAAAAGATACTGCAGAAGCAACATGAAGAGGTTGGTCTATTGATTGAGTTTCCCAGTGAAGCCCATGTCTGCATTAGGAGAGATGAAGTTAGTATAGTCCAACTGCATCATGTCAGTGTGGTTTTCTCTGTTACCCCTCCAGTTACCCCTCTCACAAACTCTAGGAGCCAATGAGCTTTCATCCCCAGCCAAGCCTTGGCAGGACTACCTCTGTTCCCTTAGTGGTTGCTTTAATGATTGACAGTCTATTTCTCCATGTACAGTCTTTAATATAGAGACACATTGATATGTCTATCCACCACAAATGTATCTCTAATGTCTGTCTTCTCTTATTTACTCCAAAGGTTTGATGTTCCTTTTCCTGCTGGTTGTGCAGATGATGGAACTCTCTTGAGTTTGTTTGGATAACAGACTCTGGCACTAAAATAACCAAAAAGATGCGGTATCCATAGCATTGTAATACATTTTATAATATACTTAGAATATAAAGAAGTTGTGTTGCTAGCAGCCAGGCTATTAAGACCTCATTCCCCACTTTGTCCAGCACCTTGTGACATAGTGAAGTGGGTGAAGCTAGTAGGGGAAGTAAGGGGAAGAAAGGGCCTTAAAGCCACATACTTAATCATTAGGTTACTAGTGAGTATTAGTCTGTTGGTTGCTCCGTCACAATCATTGCTCTACAGCCCAAACTGTCTAACAAGAGGAGACCGAATTATCCTTCTCTTACCTGTTCTCCTCCATAATTAACCTCCAGAATAAGTGCAGAAAGTGTGCCTGTGACCTTTTGAAGTTAAATAATGTTGATAAGCCTGCTTGCCTCCTACCGCTTCAGCATAATTTACCCATGTTTACCCACACGCCTTCTCTTAACTACCCTCCGTTACCCACCTCATCACCGTAGCGCCACACAATCTGTCCCTAATCAAGCCCTTCAGACCCACTTTGATCTCGTCATCCTGTTTCTTGGGCACACATTTTGACTGAGCATGTCACGACACCTCAGCTCTTGTGGAGGTGTTGAGGCTGTCAGTGCACCCCCCTGATAGGACCTCGTCTCAAAAACCAAAAAGGCAGCAGTGTAATTTAATTATTGAAGCAAGGGGTACGTCCCGGGGGAGTATTTGAACACAGCCATCACAGAGAATGGAGTCAATGATTGGAAGCGGCGGAGCAGAAGAGGAGCAGGAAAAGAGCAGAGGGCACTTGACTCCAGGCCGCAAAGAATCACTGCTATTGTTTGCCTTTTTACCAAAATACAAACAGTGACTTTTTATAGAGAGTTAGGTAAAAGGAAGTCTGATTTAGCCAACTGCTGCATGCTACTAATGTTTCCTGAAGTGCATGGTGATTTTGTTAGCTTTAGTCCTGGTTTAGATTTAGTTACCTGGTTTAATGCAGGTTTAGACATTTTTCAGGGCTTTTTCAGTCCCGCTAATTTGGTGTATTTTGCTATTACAAATTAATCTAGCTAATCTTAATGTAATATCGATTGGAAGATAGATTTAATTGTATACAGTTAAATCATAAATGTCTTAGCACATTGCCTTTCTTTATGAAGTTAGTTTGTGTGAAACTAGTTTTCCTCAACATAGAAATGACTGGGATGTGACCTGGTTTGATCGGATCTGGTTTTGACCTGGCTTAGTCTTGATTTAGTTCTAGTTTAGTCCTGAATTCAGTCAGTTGTTGCCACTAAAACTCTCATTGCATGCGCATTTCTCACTGTGGTGTGTCGTAGGCTCTGATTCACTGAGTTTGAACTCCCAGAGTAAACATGTTAATAAAATATATTAAGGCTTGTGGGTGATGCTAAAAAATCGCCATTAGGAATTATAATTGAAGTGCTTCCCCAAATAATGTAATGCTAACACAGTTACATTTATATTAGGCTATTTGTGATTAAAACATTGCAACATGCTACCATTTTTTCAGGCTAAACTGTATTTTAGGGCTTTTAGCTGAGATCAATACATATCGTTACCATGAAAACTCCCCGGGACCATTTTCTCTCTCCGGCTGGTGTGAGGCTCTGCAATGAACGTTCCCACAATCTTGATTTAATTTTGCCTGATTCCCATTTTTAGGTCCTCACAACGTGGCGTCTCTATTTCATGGCGCCAAAGATTCCCGCTAAGGTAAGTCTTGTGCCTCTCCTCTTACAGCCCCCAGCTTTTGTTTCACTGTGAAATCATCTCTTTGGTTGTGATTACAGGTAGAGACAACATTTAACTTCTTGGAGATCCGGGCTTTGAATTCTCATCCTGACCACCAGGTGCTGGACGATATACCGTTTTGTATTGTGTTGTATCCATTTATTGTGATCCTAGTGACGTGAGAGCTTGTAGCTTTTATAATACAATTGAATTAACACATTTTTTTGATCAGATAATAATGCATTGTTTTGTATTTTTACAACACAAACCCATAGGGGGCGGCAATGGCTTATTGGTGGTCAGTGGGGCTGTAAATGCGAAATGGCTGCCACACCTCTGTCAGTCTGCCCCATGTCTTGAAAAGCTGTACTTAAAACCAATGCATTATTATTATTAATTAAAGAATTTGACTAAATATGTTACTACTAAACACAAAATATGCTGTCCGAATTTTGCAAAAATACCAGCCCTACTGTAATAACACAATCATTCAAGCTAGTTTAAAGGACTATTGTGTAAGACTGTGGTTACATCACTATGGCCTTCAGCATGTTTGTATCATGGTTGAACTCAATTAACACCACTCTTTTTCTCAGGTCATTATCGACACTGACAAATCCAGCTTTTCCCTGAGGTTCGAGTCACGGGACCATCTCAATCATGTGGTCAACCATATCAACTACGCCCTGTCACGGATATTCAACAACTCCATCTTTGCGTCAGTCTCAAAAGAAGCAAGCACTGAATATGTCATCCTAATAATGCACACGTCAGCATTTATTCTTGGGTTTCTCCTCCTCTCAGGCCCTCCATCTGCCACTCAGACAGTGACCTTTCCGAGGGCAGCAAGAAGTACTCGCCCAGCTCCGAGACTTCAGTGGAAACCCAGAGGGCCTGTGGTACAAGATGCATTACCATAAAACACACAGGGATTTACACACATGCCTCTGTCAAACATGCACAAACTCATAAAGACTCAGAGGAGGGAAGAGTAGGAACAATGTGTATCCATGGAAGAGCACTGTTCTGTCAATTAGTACTCAGGTAGAAGTCAAAAGTATTTAAGTGTTAAAAATACAATGTTAGCAGTAGATTGAAATTATTCTGAGAAGTACATTTCATTCAAAAGTTATACTCAAGTAAATGTAACTCTCCTATCTCTGCAAATGAGGGCACTTCATTTGGTAGTCTGAGGTGGAAGTTGGCTCGCAAACTGAAACAACTGCTGTCCCAGATGTTCTTTATATAAAGTCACACAAATTTATGATTGATAATTGGGACAAATGTTTCTGTGTGCATATTCCTGCTATTCTCCACAGTTTATTAGTGAAAGAAGCAGCTGTTCACATCATCTGAAATTCTCTTTCTCTATTTTTCTCTCCCTCCCTGTCGCCCGCATCCCTCAGGAGGCTTCTCGGAGACCTACGCCGCTCTGTGTGACTATAATGGCATCAGCTGCAAGGAGGAAGTGCAGTGGGTAAGAGCGGTGGGACTGTGCCTATGTGCCTATGAGTGCTTTTGGAGTGTTTTTTACTGTTTTGGAAATAGCGTTGGCCACTGAATTAAAGGGTCATGTGCAGAAGAAAAGAGTCTCATAGGCTTGTGTTGTGCTCCCAGGATGTGGACACCATATATCACTCCCAGGACAACCGTGAGTTTAACCTGCTGGACTTCAGCCACCTGGATAGCAGGTGAGATACTGGGGCCTCAAATACTATTAGTAACAAATGACGGCAGTGTGCATGAGACCTACATAGGGCAACTACTACATTGGTCTTTAGATAATAGAACCATAAGGCAAGAGGTTTTCAAAAACTGGGCCAACTTATGGGTCACTGGAGAACCATCAATTCTAACTCAGTTTGTGGAAATTCACAGGCTTTTAATGATGATGAAGACTGTATTTTTGGAATACATTTCCACAATTTAAAATAATAATTAACAAAAAATTATCCAACCAAAAAAGGTAAACATTTGGGATTGATTTAGTAAACCAACAGGAAACTGGGCCAGGATTATTTTAAATATGGGTCACCTTAGAAAGGTTGGGTAACTATTCCATTAACATTACAATGTGTTTATATGAAATACACAGTATATAGTATCAAAGACGCCAGAAATAACAGTCCCTATTGGTTACAACTTGAGTTACTATAACAGTGATATTGTGACCATAAATAACTATAATCACCTATTATTTAGATATTAAATATCTGTATGGTCATTAACAACAGTACAAACACAAAACTGCATATCATTTAAGTTTGATGTGTTCCAGGGATTTGGCAGTAATTGTGGCATCAATGGCATACAACACCTGGTTCACCAAACTCTACTGCAAAGACCTGCGTATTGTATGCATAAACCTGTATCCTGTAGATTACCATGTTGCTGATGAGCACATTCTAATGCAAAAAAGTCTGTTTGCTTCAGGGCTCGGAGGTCGCAGAACAGGTCTTGCACACGGTCAGCAAATCATCTAGCCTGGAGGAGTTAACGCTGGAGAACGCTGGGTTGAAATCGTAAGCTTTATCATTTTCAAAAGTCTTCATAAAAATGCTTATGTTAAAATAATTCTGCTGTTCCTTGTTTTAGAGATTTTCCTCAGAAGATGTCAGCAGCACTATCAGAAAACCCTGCATCTGTCATCCACTCACTGAACCTGGCCCACAACTCACTGGACAACCAAGGTATGTATTTAACTACATGAATCACAATTCTATTAAGCCAAGATCACAATGTCGATTTTATCATAATTTTAGTTAAACGAAGATTATTGCTATGAGCTATTTTTTAACTACAAATTCAATGTATATCATAATATCTCCTTCTTTTTGTTTATTCATATGAACACTGGCATAGTTACCATAACAATGACAGTGAAGAGCACAGCATAAATTAATTCGCTGTAGAACCATTCAACAATCTTCCCAAATTCATAACTTTGATTTGATCTTTTATCGCCATATCGCCCACCCCTTCCCAATTCTAGTCAACACAAATTGCATTTATTTCTGTCTAGATAATTGGGAATATTTAATCCCAGTATAATCTATTCATCTGGAAGTGGACCTGGCTCTTGGTCAGTACCACTTATCCTCTGATTTACTCAGCATTGGATCTCAAATTGTAGGCTGTCACAACAAACCTGCAATTTACAAATGCACCTGGCTAAAGACCTCTGATCAGTGTGATTATTTTGTCAAATAGTCTTCTGTGACGTGGCCTAGTACAACACATATCAGACTGGCTAACAACACCTATTATCAGTGGTTGAAGACGTACGCACTCAAAATTACTACAGACTTTACTACAACTTTACTGTTGATATTATGAATGAATATGAATAGAAAAAGATAGAATAACAAAACTATCTGAGTAATATACTATACTAAGAACACAATATAGGATTTTATCTAAAAACACAAAACCTTTTTTTGATATTTATTGGGATTGTTTACACACCATTACATCATATAAACTGCCTCTGTGCCTCTAGCTTGCTGCTAAAAAAACATACTCCTAACTCTGCAGGAGCGGGACAGCAAATTAAGGCCCTGTCCACACGGAGACGTAAATGAGAATTGGTTCTCAATTGGCTTACCTGGTTAAATAAAGAGACGAGTTAGGCGTCTCATTTTTGAAATTGGTCCCAGAGTGGGAAGAGTTCAAAATGGAGGTTCTGCGTTTAGGAGTAATACACCTCTTTCTGTAACGGTAACGATTGTAGCTCCTTCTCACTCTTATAAACCCACTGCACTCTGACAACAACAACAAACATAGAGCTATTCAGTGTTTCCGCAGGGCGCCACCAACGGACCGGGCATACACATTACAGCGTTTCAGTGGAGCTGCGTGATATCGTGTGGTCACAGATATGTGAACGATGCTGCCTTTAGGAAACACATTGTTGAACCATTTCTGTCTCCATGTGGACAGGCCCTAAGACACATACCGCACATATAAAGTAAGCACACAAAATATAGGACTCTAAACACTTCTGGAGACAAAATTGCACCAGAGACGTCACACGGCAAATGTTTTCAGTCCATACATTTGCAGTGTTTAGACATGCGATGAGGGCGGCCACATTGGATTATCTAGAATATATCGCCAGCAGCAGGTCAAAAGTTACGTAGTGAGCTTTTAAGTAAAAGTACTAAGGGTTAGTGAAACTAACACCACTGCCAACAATGCAGTGAAGGCTTTCAATGGTTATACAACCAATCGACATCGAGACTTTTATGATATTATAGATTTCATTTTCATTGTAGGTGTGTCCAACCTAATCCAGCAGGTGTCCCGCCTCAGCAAAGGACTTCGGCTCCTCAACCTGTCCAAGACATCACTCACCTCAAAAGGTTCAGTCTCGTTTTGAAGTAAAACCTATTTTGCAACACAAAATATTTGATCACCTACTTTTACTTTGATCTTCCAAGTACAGATTCAGTTCAGCTGTCTAAAACTGATGAACCTAGAAACTCGTTTTGACAAGTTGCACATTTTTAGACCAAAGAATATCATAAATCTTTCACAGCCTTCAGTAACAGTCTGTTGAATATCTCTGTTTCATGTTTTTGCCTGTGCCCCCTGCCGCTGCCTCATCTTAGCTTTTACCCAGTAGAGATTTAAATTTTACATTACAGACACTTTGCACTTTCATTCTTTTTCCACAAAGTTACCTGCTGCATAGACAAATCAATAATGCAAGCTCACAAAATGGTTTTAGATATTGTACATGTGCCACTTTCCCTTATGCTTTTACTATATTTTCTTCCCCCTAACCCTGTTCTTTTTCACGGTTCAGGAGTGGCATCGTTGTCTCAGGCTCTATGCTCCGGAGATGACTACACTAACTCCCTCATTCACCTGGACTTAAGCAAAAACCCCGGGGTCCTGGGAGGAGAGGATGCCTCGGTCAGAAAATAGGGCCACACAATGTCAAATTTTTCATCATCTAAATATAATTAGTTCAAAATGTAGCTCCGGGTTTGATTTGGTCTTTAAAGGATTTGTCTGATAAGTAAGCTAGCTACATTTTGTGTTTCATTCTGGGGCATGATTTGTGTGGAGCCTGCATGTCCTCCCTGTATTATCGTGGGTTCTCCTTGGCTACCTCCCACTGTCCAAAAACACGCAAGTATATGGTCAGTGAAAATTGCCCCTAGTGAATGAATGTGTATCATTTAAGTAAAAGTATGTATGTATGTACTGTATTATTGGGGGGCAAGGGTTCAATCCTTGACTGCGATCTCTCTGGGTGAAGTCTGGTGTCCTCCCTGTGTTACTGTGGGTTCTCTCTTCCTCCCATTGCATGTGTTAGGAGAATTGGAATCAAAATCTAAAATATTGTCCCTAGTGAATAACTGTGACAGTGAATGGTTGATATTGATTGATAGTGATACTACTAAAGCAAAAATATTGAACTGCATGTCCTCCCTGTATTACTGTGGGTTCTTCCCGGCTACAGCCCACAGTCCAAAGACATGCATGTATATAAGTATCGGTCAGTCTAACTTGTTGTTGAATGTGAGAGTGTCAACGCTGTGATTAACTTGCCAGTATCCACGGAGTACCCTGCCTCAGGCCCAAAGTAGCTGGGCTAGGCAGGGACCAGACAGGCTTTATAGTCCCAAGCAAAAGAAAATCAACTAAATGCACTTTTTAATTTCAAAAGAAAGTATAAGTGGGTCATATGGTTATCAGAATGTATTTTTAGATTGTACTGCCCTAATGTTTATCTTTTCCTGTTTGCAGAGCTTATATCTGTTTTTGTCTCAGCCCAACTGCTTGGTCCATTTGGATTTGTCAGGCACAGATTGCTGTGTGGACTCTGTGAGTACACGCCATCTCGCGATAAACTAATGTTTACGTGAGACTCCTAAATAAAAGTGTGTGTCAGATGAACTTTGTTTTGTTTATCTCCTGTGTCTAATGCAGTTATTTGGGGCTCTTCTGAGGGGCTGTTGTGCTGATCTCGCCTTTCTGAATCTATCCAAAAACTCCTTCTCACACAGGTTAGTCATATCTTTGACATTACCAAAACCAGTGGTACCATTGGTGGCTCATGGGCTTTTCTGGTGGTACTCAGTAGTTTTTTGCAGTTCTGATTTAGATTGGTTTTATTACATGTTTAGTCCATGATTTGTCCTTGATAGATCTGGTTTAGTCTTGTTTTAGTCCTGATTCAGACCTAGCCTGGTATACCAGCCCTTCCTACTTTTCTTCAAAAGTGGGGTCTGGTCCCTTGCTCACAGCGAATCATTTCTTTGCAATTTTGGACAAATCACGTCCCTTGTGTTTTGTTGGTCGTGTCATTTACACACTTTGCTAATGTGACTTCCTTGTTAACAACAAGCTGTGTGCTGCATGTGTGGCTTTTTAGCATCATGTCTAGTGTTTAAAAAAAAACCAACAACCTCTGCCCTCTGAAATTGAATGCAATCAAGGAGTGACCAGACTAACATATTTGTATAGAATAGGAAAAGAGTTAGTCACGGCTGGACAGGTTAATTCAGACCTGGTTTAATCCTTCTTTAGACATGGTTTAGTCCTGGTTTTGTCTTTTGATAGACTTGGTTTAGTCTTACTTTAGACATGGTTTAGTCCTGGTTTTGTCTTTTGATAGACCTGGTTTAGTCTTACTTAAGACATGGTTTAGTCCTGGTTTTGTCTTTTGATAGACCTGGTTAAGTCTTACTTTAGACATTTTTCCCCTTGGTTTGATTTAGATTAGTCCATACTCTGGTACTTGTAACGCAAATTATATTCTAAGGTGGTACTTGGTGTAAACGTTTGAGAACCAATGACTTAAACAATGACAGCATATACCAAAGTAAATCTACCCCGACACCCCTCCATCACCCTAATGTCTCATCCCACCCCCCCGTTTCATCATTCCTCCTGTCTGCCTCTTCTTTCTCAGCCTGATATTATCTCTATCTTGGGCCTAATGGAAAATCACAAATGAGCTTTGTGGAAATCACTGGTACACTGTGTTTCTTCCTCTGTGGGTGTGTCTATTGCCGTTTAAGGCGAGCACTCTTTGGGCCGTCTGCATAGATAAGACTCATGAATATTTGAGCAGGCCGATCTATCATTTGGCCCCAGTCGCTTAGTCTCTTAAAGCGAAGCAAAACTCTCTCCATTTCTCATTATGCGTCAGAACTTCACATCAGTACAGCACCGTGTCAAGAACTTCTTCATTTTTGTCGAATATGATACCATACCGTTGCGAGATAGGGTCAAAATCTAGCCACCAGGGGTCAGTAAAAGAACAGATCAGTAGCCTTAGTGAATTTATTACTAATGTGGCTTCGGGGTTCAATGGATAGAGCATTTACACCTGAACTGTTGGGGTGGCAGTGACTTAGTGGCATATCATTATTATTATTGAACTAATCTATACTGTATTTGCCATTGCAAGCTAGGACCGGTGCCTTGGTAGAAGTCTTAGAATGAGAATTATTGACACTGCTTGCATAGTAGGACTTTTTTGTTTGACCCAACTCTCTTTAACTGAAGCAAGACTTACTCCATTTCTCATCGGATCGCCACTGGTACTTTAGCCACAATGTCAACAGCTCATCTGAACAGCAGCCTCTCCACAGCTCCAGACGATTGCATCTTCTCTCTTTCATCAACATTTTTTTCTCCATTTTACAGAAAAGTGAAGGACACACTGCCAATGTTCCGCCAGTTCTTCAGCTCGGCCTTCAGTCTCAATCATGTCAGCCTGTCCTCCATGAAGCTGCCTTCTGATGTACTCAGGTACTCATCGGGCCAGCTTCTATTCCCCAGCTCTTTTATAACAAAATTCCTCCCAAAAAGCTGATTTGTAGAGTTATGCACGGCCCGGTTTTTGAATTTTGTCTGCTTGTCTTTTCACTGAGCTTCACTTTTGATGTTGTTTAGGTCGCTGCTAACAGGGTTAACCTCCAATCCTCATATCAATGACCTTCATCTGGACATTAGCGGCTGTGAGGTAAGAGCTTCTCTCAAATAAAGGAACGCAATGGGACAACTGTTCCCCTTTAAATTGCTGCAAGCCACATTAACCATTTTGTGCCCAAACACATAATATAAACTGCTGGTGTAGAAGATTCACATAATAATTAAATAATCTTCTAAAGATAATTCTAGTTTATGGTTTTAACACATTAGTTTGCCTGTTATCAAATGGCTTCTT
>JAVQKC010119510.1:0-18434 GCA_036025475.1 Philypnodon macrostomus
ACACATCTGACTAATATGATGGCAGTTACCTCTATAGCGCCCCCTATAGACTGAAAGAAGAATGTAGTTTTAGGGAAATTTACAAAATTTGACAAAAACATTCTTCACAAACATCCAGAAAATAAAAAAAACAGACCCTTCACATGTTTTTCATGGTTAGGGGCAGGGCCTCTTAACAATATAAAAAACCTTAGAGATCACACAATGTCTAATTAAGGTGTTACAGTTATATCTTCATACATGTGCATTATTTTATATTGCTTGAATTCATGAGAATAGATGTGTGGTATACCTGTGCTAATGTATTCAGGGCCAACTATAGACTTTGATCCACAGTTTCCTTGTTATAGCTATAAGTCTATAAGTTATAAGTCTTGACTCTCTGAGGCAAAAATTATTTATGTGTAGAAGAATTTGTCTAAATGATATCAATTGCAACATAATAAAAGTAAGTCCATGTATTGTTCAGATTTTCACACATCCCTAGATAAAGTCACACACACTTTCTTTAAACCTGTATTCAACAGCCATGAGGCACATAACATGCTTATGGATGTTGTATTAGGATAAAGACATACCCTATATGGGGCATTTTAATCTAAACATCCCCCTCAAAAGGTCTGGGGTCACACCAGGGGAGGTAATATCACACTTGAAAAGCTTAAGAAGTGCCACAATTAAAGTGAACTCTTTCCGTGACTTCAACAATTGCCATCATTTAAATTTGGAATAATGAATATGTTATGGGCATAACTATATACACATGTGTTCTGTGGCCTTACAATGTTGCTGTTGTCTAACCTTGAACATGATTGGACAATTTAAGCTGCCGTGATTGTACAGTATATTTGTGGCATTTAAATGGTAAAAATGTAATAAATTAGACTTGTAGATACTTTGAGGAACCCTGCTTTACCTCCTAACTCTTGGAAACATCATTCACTTCCATAATCTGGGAAGATGTTTGAATCATGATACAGTGCATTCATTTATCCTCTGCTCTTCACTGCCATTTGTACTGTAACAATGGCATAAAAAAAGTGTTATGATGAACATTGGATGGATTGGATGTTCACTGAATTTGTAGTCCAAAGGGTTTTCTGATAGTGGTAGTTTACTGTGTAAGACAAAAAATATAAAGTCAACTAAAATGGTGATCTTAATCTTAATAAAATTAATAAATTATTAAAATAAAAGTACTTGTTGGCGCCTCTAACATGTTATTGTAGAAACAATGTCAAAAACAACTGCACAATCCAGGGGCTATCCTGTATCTATCCATAAAAAAGGTTGTATAGAAAGAGCCTAATGTGCCTCATCCTCTTGCTCTGATGTCATCCTCAGGCAGCAGCTGGAGCCGTGATCTGATTGGACAATTATGTGGGGAATCACCCAAGGGCCAGAGCCAATCAGACGAGAGCCTATGACAGAGGCTGGTGGCGTCTGAGCTGCGGAGGTGGAGAGATGACGGGGGACAACCCAAGCACCGTAAATTATATTTGCACCACCTCACAGGCCTATACTTGTCATAAAACGTCATTCTGCCGTGAAGGGAGGACATTAGAGACACATCGGCACTTTTAGAACCTTAAAAAGAAACCTAGTTCTGCAAATAACCTAATTAGGGACATTAGGAAGCTCAGGTATGTGCAATTTTGTGTGAATCTTGGTGATATGAAGTTATGGTGATCTGCTAAACTGGGAAAATGGTTGAATCTTGCTACAGTGCATTAATTTACCATCTTTTTTACTGTGACAATGCCACTGCTCATATAATACAAAATAAAGGAACATAAATAGGTAAGTGATAAAATTGATATCATAAACTTGACTCGTGATATTATATTTTTTACAAAACGCCCAGCCCTAACACCAAATCACTTCAGCATTACCTCATAAGTTATAAAAAATCTAATTAAACCCAGTCCTGCAAATTAGTGACCTTGCTGCTAAAAAAAACCTCAGGTTACATCCCATATGTGCAATTGTATGTGAATGTTGTTAAACTATGTCTTCTATGCTGTTCCCATCTGTGGTCACTAGGGCAAATCATCAGCATCCTACTGTGCAGTGATTCACACATTGATTTCCACAATACATTAACTTGTCACCATCCTCTGGAATCTAGTAAACAGGGAGAAAATGAAAGAAATCAGTCAAATCTACATTTCTGTCTCTGAGCGGAGTCTTATCAAAGTCGTATATTACTTTCAACTTTATGTACTGGATAAATATAGTATAGTTGTGATATAGGGATTGTGTTAGTTGATAGCTACAATATTTTTTATTTGATCTATATTGTACTTAGTAAATAGGAGTGGGACATAATATCGATATATATATCACAAAAATATAATCTGGCTCCATGCCCCAAAACATCTGGGGGCATGGAACTGAAATCAAACTTGATTTTTTTTTGTGCATTTCTGGTAACAACATTTTAAAGACCAGCATAAATGATAAATGAATAAGGCAGACCAATATTTACAGACCCTTTATTAGACCCTTTCAAAGTTTGTAAACAGAACATTCTAAATTCTGGGATATAGGCAACTGGCCTATAGGCAAGACCATAATGCATTTTCAATGGAGAAATTAGCATTAGGAAATATTGCAAATTAAGATGTTTGGTGAAAATTCATACTGTCTTCTTAAGTTTAACTGTTTTCAAGGTTCTTTTTTTGAGACAGAGAACACAAACAAAAAAGCTCTCTGTCTCAAAAAAAGAACCTTGGAAACAGCAAATTAAGATGGTTTTGACAAATGACAACCACTCTGCTACATGTAGGTAATGTCACCTCACATGTACCTCATATTGTATTTTTAGTTAATGTACACATTAGTAAAAGCTAGACTTTTGGTTGGAGGGAAAATTTTTAGGTTGTACTCGACAAGTCCTTACAGAAATGTTGATGACCAAAATAGTGTTTTCACTCCATGTTCAGAATTATTCTATCCCTCACCAAAAACACTACTTTTTTGTAAAGTTTGCTCCATTTTCCTTCATTCTGGAATTTTGACAGACATTTTAAAGGGTCTATAAGAAGCTAAAAGCCTTTAGTTAAAATGATGCAAAAAGATGGCGGTTAAAGATGACCTAATTAAACATGACCTACAATTAAAATGGTTGTCGAGTTGAGGAAAGCACCAATAAACCTTGCCCAAAGACAAGGAATCAGTAGTGGTATTTTTCTTTTCTTTTTTGGAGAAATTAATGATACAAAGATAATCCAATTTAGGTTTACAACAGTTCAATCAGTGATACTTACCAATATGCCTACTAAATAACCATAATCAACCCATCTACCAATCTAGCCATGTATTCACTTACTCAGCTGACTCCCCACTTACCAAAATTAAATTTACCCACTAACCAACATACTTTCTCAGATATTTCTCTGGCTTTATTAGACAAGACCGTATTGCAGATTGAAGAATTCTAAGCTCTGAAGATGAACTAGGCCTGTGCTGTCGTCCCTGACAGCAAGGTGTATATCAGTGAAATGGCCCCATGCGTCTGCCCCATACGTCTGCTACAACTGTCACCAACGGGCACCTTAATCAGACATTGTGTAAAGGGTTTTAATATTGTTATTGAGCAATTAAGAGGCCCCGCCCCCAAACTATGACAAACATGGGAAGGGTCTATTAGACTTTTTTTATTTGTCTGGATGTAAAGTTACATTAGCTAACAAATCAATGCCAAAAACATAAATCTAACTCCCTATTGGTGGTTACAAAACTAAATACATGAGATGGAAATTTCAAAGTTTGTAAATAGAAAGTTCTAAATTCCAGAATGGAGGCAACTGGAGGCAAGACCATAATACATTTCCAATGGAGAAACTAGCATCAGCCACAAGATTTTGGAAATGAAGATGGTTTTGACAAATGCCATCCACTCTGCTACATGTAGGTGATGTCAGAGCCTGGCTAGGAAACATTAGTGAAAGTACCTCACATTGTATGTTTATTTAATGTGTATTATAGTATACAGCAGTTATACAGCAAAATTGTTTATTTTTAAGTCCTTACAGAAATATTGATGACCACAATCACTTTTTTATTGTATGCTCACAATTATTCTATCCCTCAACAAAGCCTACTTTTTGTAAAGTTAACTCACTTTTGGCCCTTAAGGCGCCTCCATTCCAGAATTTTAAAGGGTCTATATGAACATAGCATTGCCATAACACACTTTAAATATATTTCTGCCATCTTAGACCAATGATGGAATGAAAAGGGTCCTACTAACCTTGCCTCACAAAGGTCTGACTTGTGTCCAGCAGAATATCGCAGCCTTCAACGATCATCCTTTCAATGGCCAGGTTCTTCCTGATGTTTTCGGTGTCACTCACTTCATCATGCATTACCCTGAACATACACAAGACATATGAGTAACCTTTTTTAGCATTAATTATTATCAGTATGAACTATGGAGCCATACCTGGACAGTTCTTCCAGTTTGGACTTAGCAAATTCTAGACTTTTCCTCTCGACATGTTCATGAGGTGTGTGTGCCAGTAGTTCATGCAGGGTGATGATGTACCGTGGGATCTTGTAAAATAAAACACAGAAGACATTCACTTGAATTGAATATGTTGAAGTTACGGTAATATCAAAAAACCAATACCACTATCCGGACAGAACATTTTAGGAAACAGTAGGAAAATACTGTATGTATTGAATTCACTAAACTAGAACTAAACCAGGAATCAGCCAGGTTCAACCAGGAGTCTGAGGCTAAACCCATGACATAGTAATAATGAATCTCTGTGTATAGACCCTTTAAAAATGTTTGCTATATGGAACGTTCAAAATTTCGGAATGGAGGCGACTGGAGCAAAAGAGAGTTAACTTTACAAAAACGTAGGATTTGTGGTGAGGAATGGAATAATTCTGAGCATACAATGAAAAAACTATGGTGGTCGCCAACATTTCTGTAAGGACTTGTCCAGTAAAACCTAAAAATCAAGAAGTTTGCCACCGGCCAATAGTCTAACTGTTCCTAATGTGCATTAAAAGTGAGGTACTTTCACTAATGTCTCCTAACCAGGCTCTGACATCACCTACATGTAGCAGAGTGGATGTCATTTATCAAAACCATCTACATTTGTGGTATTTTGTGGCTGATGCTAATGTCTCCATTGAAATTGTATTACGGTCTTGCCTCCAGTTGCCTCCATTGCAGAATTTAGAATGTTTTGTTTAAAAACTATTAAGGAGTCTATAGCTCTGTCTTCTTCCTGGGCCATACATACATACAGATACTGACCTGAAACATTGGGTAAGTGAGGAAAGTCTCCAACATCCGCCCCTCACAAGCAGCATTGGATTCATACTGTTTCAAAAGCTTATCAAAGTCCCGATTCTGTTTGCAGTTGGCAAGGACCTGCAGACTGTACTGGTGGTTTCGCACAAACTCCTGGTAAATGTTCAGCATGGGCAACAGGATGTCAAACAGGTCCGCTAAAAAAGAAAAATACTACAATCACAATAACATAGGGAGATTTTATGCATGTTGTAAATGTGTTTTGTGTTAAGAGATTTTAAAGGGTGTGCCTCAGGGCTCGGTGTTAGGACCAGTCCTTTTTACTATTTATTTAAAGAAGTGTAATCATTTCTTTAATGTTAACCAGCACTTTTATGCTGACAATACAATTATTTATTGTTGCTCATCATCTGTCACTCTTTGCTTTGAATTTTAAGCTTTTAACATCGTCTCGTTAACAAAATCTTAACTTGGTTTTAAACTCTGACAAAACAAAGCTCATGGTTTTATCTCATTCCAATGAGTTGTCAGGGTATATCGCTACAATTTGAACCTCCCAAAGCAAACCTATTGAACTGGTATCAAGTCCTGAATTTAGGCTTTTTGATGAGCCCATACAGGCTTTATCTATACAGCCTTATCACTAAACTTAAACTTAGCTTTTACTACAGAAATAAATCTTGTTTTTCACTTACAGCCAAGGAACTATTGGTATCTGCAACATTCTTGCCTTTACTTGACTATGGTGATGTGTAGTCTCACTCATCACTGTGAGCTTTATGCTAAATCGTGCTGGCCTTCTTTAAGTGTTGCACACATTGGTCGACTCTTGTTTATAAAGCCCTACTGGGTTTGGTTCCCTCTTATTTGAGCCTGTTGCTTCAGAGAACTGAAAACCATTATGCTTTGCGCTCTATCGATTTTCATCACCTTTTTGTGCCTTGAGTCAGAACTGAAATGGGATAAAAGCTTCAGTTTTGCTGCTGGAAATGCTTGGAACACTCTCCAGACTGAACTGAAACTGATTGTGCACTTTCCTCAACAAAGTAATGTGCACCTTACATTATTGAACGTTCAAAAATTGTCAGTTCGAATTTATATTTCACACTATTTTGTAAATGTTTTAACATGTTTGTGTAATGCCGTGTGCTGTGCTCTTGGCCAGGTCACCCTTGAAAAAGAGATCTTGATCTCAATGGGCTATTTTACTGGTTAAATAAAGGTTCCTTTTTTTTAACTGAATACCCAACAACTACCTCTTCTGTATAATATGTGGTTTGTTTGCTATGACAATGCAAATTATAATGTAACTGAAATATGTTACAGCTGAATGCACTAAATCTATTAATATCTGTTATATTGTATTGTATAAAACATATCATCCAGCTCTACTAATCTGATTTCTTTAAGCAATGGATTGAGATTTTACTAAGATCTGCAGACTTCTCTTATTTCAATTTGTCAAAAGTCATTTCCAGTCCAGTCTATAGGAGCTGCTGTCTCCTAGGTGATGCTTATCTGAGAAGAGGACTGTTTTTAGGAGGTTAAATTGTGGGCTGCCTTCTGGTTGAGACTGGTCATTGTTTTACAGACAATGGTGCGGGTGAGTGTAGACGGAGATAGGGAAATGAGTCAGTGTGTGTGAATGGCGGAGAGAGACGTCAGAATCTAGCATCAAAATACAACAACAACATAACCCCTGACTATAATCTGATCTGTATGTGTCTGTTTAGAGCCGGGCGTCCAATTTCTTATGGACACATCAAAGGCATCAAAGATCAAATGTATTGCTTGTTACCCTCCTGAAACACCTAGCATCATGTCTGTATTTTTTCAGACGATCTCCTTTCCATTGACATTTTCTTCTACATGCTACATACTTTGTAAACAAATTCATTTGGTAGACTCTGCTCTTAAAATTGAATGCAATCAATGACACAACAGACTAACATCTTTGTATGTTTGTAGATTGGTAAGCTACCAATCTACCAATCTATTGGGTTGGGCAATATATGTTTTGTAATGAATACCTAATCTTCTGTATAGTATGTGAATTGTTTCTATGACAACAAATTATAATGCATCGTTTTACAACCTAAATCCATAAACACTCAAATCGTATCTTAATTGTTAATCTTCATTTGTATATTTTCAGATTATCTCCTTTCCATGGACATTTTCTTCTTCCTGACCCAGTTTACCAGAAGAACTCAGTCCTGACCATGATCTGCATGTGTCTTAGTAGTGAAGCCACAGTTTACCCAGCACCAGAGTGGGCCAGTTGGCAATCCTCGCCTTCAATCCTTGGTGGAAAATCTCATGTAGGAACATTATGGTCTCACTGCAGACAAACAGATGCCAAATGTTAAAAAAGAACAATGTAGTGGTGTGTTTCCTGTTGTTGTCTTTATATGCACTACCTGATAATTTTTACAGCAGAAAAAGCATTTAGAGCAAACACCTGTTGAGGAAAATGCTGCTGACGTCGTCATGGCTGATGGGAGGCTTCTTGGAGCTGGCTGCCATCCTCAGCGGCCGGAGAAAGCAGTTGACCAGGATGTAGAGCTGGTGCACATACCTGACAAAGACCAATTTAGACCAGTTTAATCTTATAGCACAACTCAGCTAAAACAACAGTTGTCAGAAAATGTCAAAAACTACTACTAAAGATTTAGATTAGATTGGGAAATAGTATTAATATCATCATCTTTATTATTCTGGCCTCTACAGACTACACACATGCGTCATAGAGCAGGGTCAGATAGTCAGCATTTGAAGCATTTTTAAGTTTTCCTGTGTATTGGTATCTACTATCATGACAATACAAGCTCAATCGAGAGGCATGATCTTTAACTGTGATTTATACACACTCAGTCTCAGCCTCCACCATGTTGAAGACGATCTGGTTGCGTTTTCTCATGCTCTCAGCGTGAGGAGAGCAGATATAGTCCTGTACAATGATCTTCCACTTCCTCCGACAAAGCCAGCCTCGCATAAAACTCTGGACCTGAATTAACAGAGCCACAATAAATGAGACAAGAGCAAATATATATGTCTATGCATCTACGAAAACAATGTACCTTTTTGATCTTTTTAATATCTGGGTCTTCATTTTCATGGGGAACATGATAGGGTCGCATCCGTTCCTTAGTTTTGTTGAGCGCTACAATCTGTAACAACACTCAGAAATAAATAAAAGAAATTCCGATTGTAAAATTTAACAGTTCCTGGAGCTACTGAGAAAAGTCATCGACCAGTAACCATGCCGTTTACACTCAGTGGTCTGTGAATGTTAAGCTGTTAACCCTTCCGATAAGCTCCTGATGCGTGACAGTCTCACGCTTTCGTTCAAAGTGGCCTATTGATAAGAGCAGGTCATCAGAAGGTACCAATGTAGGCAAATGAACTCATTCAACCTGATCTCGACATCAGCCCATTGAATTTCAGTCAGGTTGTTGAGGTGCCTGGTCTTTCTTTGTTTAATTACATTTAATTATGCCCGGCCTTCCTTGCCCAAACAATTTAAAACTTAAACTACCCCCACTGGCCACTTCATTAGGTATACCTTGTATCCAATAGTGTTCTTGGTGTGGTCTTCTGCGGATGTTAAAAGTCTCTCTTCTTCACTGTGAAGGTTAGAACTATCAGGTTTCTCAATCCAGTCCATGTCCATCTCAGTTCAAAAACAGGGATCAAGATCTACCTAATAAAGTGACCAGTGAGCTATTAATAACTAAAAGCTGAAAGTCTAAGGTACCGCTCCATGAAATATACAGTTTAACACATACGTCAGTTCAGCAGTGGAAATGTTTGACCTGAAAATGTCATCCTCTTAACACCAGATGCAGATAATTGGTTGTATTTGACAATGCATCCTGCTTCAAATAACCCACATTAAACATGATTGGCTCCATTAGTGTATTATATTCACATACTATAAGCCTTAATGCTTCTTGAATAAAAGTAGTCTATCACAAGTAGCAAAATGTAGTTTTTTGTCATCTTAAATATATTTTGTTCTCCAGAGTGATGCAAAAGGCAGTAATAAGAAGTGTTAGTGTTGAACTGGCTACTTGTTTTAATTATTCATAAACAGGGCACCACACACATGTAAAAACACACACAAATGGGGGTCTGTTTTAATGAGATGCATTAGTAACTCTACAGCAGCTCTTACAGTGGCTATATTATGCTTTTCTGAGCTTTCTACCATGTTTTTATAATGTTGTTTTCTCATCAAAAGCAAGGGCTGTTTTTTTGTTTCATTCTTGCATGTTTGAGTAATCATGTATGTTGAGACGCTGACCTTCACATGAGCGGAAATTACTTCTGATTGGTTGTTGTCGTGAAGTGGGGGCGGGGGCAATGGGGGATGAGGACCTGCAGCTAATCGGATGTTTTTCAACAAAGAGAAAGCAACCACATGCAAAAAGAAGACATATGAAACCATATTGCATTGACTAAATTATAAAATGTGAAATCAGTCTAGAAGTAAACAATTCAACAATCAGAAGCAGGCACCGTCTTGGCCCCCTTAAAAGTATGCAGAGGGCACCTAATAAAACCATTTGCAACAAACTATAAACTGTCCCGGCAATAATCTCACATGGGACGTGATGTACAATAAAAACAGCAATTTCCAGTATTTTCCCTAATGCAAAAATAACCTCTATCAATAAGATGTTTTGTATTACACACTTGAGCAAAGACAAAAAGTCATAAAAACCAGGAAGGCTGATGTATGAAGATGTCAACAGATGCTCCAATGAGCAAACAGTTCCCCTGGCCAACTGGAAACACTGTAGTCTGAGTGTTACAATATTACAATGTTGTGTTCAAATTGCTGCAAATTCTGAAGATGTGCAATGGCATAGTTGTTAATCCTCCTGCCTTTAAGCAATGGAGCTGTGGGTTTATCCTCGAGTCAGCTGACACACAATATCACTGAGTGTCCTCCCTGTGTTGCTGTGGGTTCTCTACACTTCCTGTCAGGAGAACTGGTGACTTTGAATTCATTGGCCCTGAATTAGCCTATTCTGCATGTTTTAAGTTGATTTTCCAGGATTGTACGTCGGCTAAGGCCCGTAGTTGCTGGGATAAGCTCCTGTCTACCCATGAACTCCACAGGAAAAAGCAGGAGCAAATATGTTCAACCAAACACCCACAACCCACCCTCACCCTTTCTGGCAAAGGTTAGTTGGTGAATGTGAATTTACACTGATCCCTTTATCTCAAACTAATAATAATCCGACTATATCCCACATTAGCATTGCTGTATGAAGATGGACAACCTTCCAAAGTGTAATTGTACTGCTGTTGTTGGATGTGGAAGCTGCTGAACTGTCTGCACTGTTTCAGGAAAGCAGTGGGCTTCTTCTCCCACGCACTGCTCACTCCCACTCATCAACTACATCTTTGCAGAGAACACACACAAGCATCCACATACCCAAAGGCATATGGTATCTTTAACTGGAATCTGCATTTAGTTCAAACTAAAAATGATCTTAGCAAAAAATTGAGATTAAACTGGAATTGTTATATTAAATCATATAGAAGTACCACTATAAAAAGTCCCACCTGAGACACACAGTTTGAGAATATCTTGAGTACAATGGTTCTGCTAAGCATGTCTATTTCACACGAATAAATGTAATTTTGTAATTATGGTCAGATCTATTTATTACAAAAAAGGGTCAACTATGGGCTTTACATGGGGTACACCCTGGAGGAAAAAGGCCAGTTAGTCACAGGGCTGATTTAGAAACACACTGACAGACAACCATTCATTTCCCTTGAAGTAAATACAATACTAAACACTATTTCACAGTATGTAGTGTGTACCTCAGATTTCAGCCTCTCAATCTCAGTGTCCTGGTCCTCTAACTGGGTGCGCAGTTGATTGGCCGCTACTTTCTCTGTTTCCACGATTTGTACGAGATGGATGTATTTCTGCATTAGCACCTCACGCTCAATGATGATGTCAGAGTAACTGCAAAGAATAGACAGATCCAACATTAAGTATGAAGATTATAGAAGAATTTTTCAATTCAAATTCAATCAAATGTCATAAGGCAACATAATTAGACAACTGTGATGTGACAAATGTGGTATGGTCGTGGGTTCAATCAGCCAAGGGACAGTCTTCTTGATTGGAGTCTGAATGTTGTTGAAATTGCCCCATAAATGTGAAAGTGAAGGCTTGGCTGACAGTGTATGTCTCGGTGTCACACGTCTAAGGCCCATAGTTGCTGGATTAAGATCCAGTCACCCACAAACTCTAACAGAATGTGCGGAAAAGGAGGAATGAATAAATATAATGGAACAGTTTATGAAATTTTGTATGTAATATTTAATACAGTCTATCAACTATAGTAGGTGATCTGTGATTTAGGCTCACTGTGCAGCCTGACGCTGTGACATGTACCTGGCCTGTTGAATAGCCTCCACCCATTCATCGCACTCATTCTCTTCTTCTGTTCGCAGCTCCAGTGGCTTCTGACAGTCATGTCCAAACAAGACCTGTAAGTAGTGCTGAAGACAAAAAATAATAACAAATAATAACAATACATTAGTTTATTTTAATGAACTTTGTAAGGCACCCAAATCACTTTACAATTGAGTTCTTCAACCAGAGTTGCCCTGGAGCAGACATCACAACAGCAGTCCCACAAACACAATCATTACATTAGGCAAGGTACAAGGTGAAATGTCTTGTCCAAGAACACAAAGGTGGTAGGAGTAATTGGTCCATCAACCTTAGTTAGTAGACAGCCTGGTCTTCCGCATGTGTCACGTTTACGTTTCAAAACATCCATTGAGCGAAAGAGACACAGTTTGCAGAACATTTGGTGAGTGTGGTTTATAGGTTAGATATATTAAAGTTAGACGGTACAAAAAACAGGAGCGCCCACAGGGAAAGAGACAAGATGGAGGTCTGTGGGCGGCTCAGAGAGAGTTGTTTGTTCAGTAAAGTCTTATCTTAGGCTTCCTTTCAAATCAACCATCAATTACCCCTGTCTGTCGATTGATTTTATATACTGTCTTTTCCTTTGTACTGATAAATCTCTATACCAGGGGTGTCCAAGCTTAGGGCCACAAAAATATTACCGAGGAGGGCCACTTGCTTAGACTGACACTTCAGTTGTATCTGTTTTTTGACAACACATGTTTCACTGTTGGATTATGTAGAGGTATATGCAGAAACGTTTGGACACCCCTGCTTTATACCAAACGTATACATACACACTGTACACATTGGCTACTTTATTAGGGAGATTCTGCACCTACTGAAGTGGCACAGGGTGTGGTCTTGTGCAGCTGTAGCCTGTTATTACCAGTCTATGGTCTCTGGTATCAACAATCCATTTCTTGCACAGGAACCTGCTACACAAAGGATATTCTTATATTATTATATGTGAAAATTCCAATAAATACATGTTGTCTTCATGATGCTTTGTTTGAACTTCCGCAGACTTGTCTTGAGCATACAGTCTTGCATGACTAAAATTCAACTCCTAGTGGGTATAGTAAAGTGATGGAGGCTTTTATCCAAACGGCGGAGGATAAGACTTAGAGTTAGCAGCCAATTGCATATCTGATATATCATTTTTCTTTAATATAATTATTAATTATTTAATATATTATTAATGTATTTATTCATTCTTACAAACCACATGCTTATACTTATATAAAATACAATAATAAATACACAGTGTGAACAGACACATTTTCTTATTTTAAAAATAATAATAAAATGTCTTCTACCCCCACACTACCACTTCATATACTGTCTTCGTGTCTGCCTCAGTGAGTTTTCATTCAAGCAAAGCCCGCTCCAAAAAGAGACTTAGCTGTAGCCTCCAGGACATGGGCCATGCCTGAGTATGAGACTAGTCCCCTCCATCTCATTGCTTTTAGTATGTCATCTCCATTTAGTGCTTTGGTTCCTTTATATTCATAGCCATGTACACCCAATATCCCCTGACATTAAAAACTCATAGCAAATGATGTTACATAATAATCCTCAACCGAGTACATTTTTCTAAATTGTGACAACATCTAATAGGATAATGTTTCCACGGCAATGGAAGATCTGACACTTCCGTTGTCTTTTGCACTTTGGCTTTTATGTGAAGCTAACAACGCTATTATTGACAAAAGGCTTTACTGACGCATCCTGCTCTTTCACAAATTACAGGGAATGTGGTTTACGTGTGTGTTTTCAATAACAGTGTATTAACAGGGTCGATCTGATTTCCCTGTGTTGCTGCCGTTCCAGGATCAACATTAAAGGTGTTGGTTTTGTTTGTTTGTTTGGTTAGGGTCAGGGACATGATTAGTGTGCTAGGTTAGGCTGAAGGTTCATATAAAAGAAGGTTCTGGACCAACAAATACGATGTTGACCCTGGAGCATCAGCAACACGGGGAAATCAGATCGACCGTATTAACAGGGTCCAAAGATTAATAAATAAATAAACACAGCAGCATCTAGTTATTGATGGATTGCTTATCAGTTGTAGCAGGCAATACGTGGTTAGAGATTATGTTTCATTCCTGAGCCAACTAACTTAAAAGCTCTTTCAGCCCCCAAAAAGAAAATAATATATTGGTGATAATTCGAAAAAACATTAATTTGGTCTTCCAATTTTCCTATTAACAGACCAAAGTTTGACGTAGCACGGTAACATCAAGCATTTCAAGGTACAGCTCTCAAACTCTGGTCTGTTATAGGAAAAGTTAGGTTAATACATATATTGGTGAACTGATTCATTTATTCTGAACATAGTGAATGAATGTGAGAGTGAATGTTTTAATTTGTACCCTACCTAAGGCTCATAGTTGCTATAGTCTCCTGGACCCTCTTGTTGCCAAATGAGAAGTGGAATACAACTATGAAGCTGCACATAGAAAAAGGTCCTGTAAAAAAAAGATTTTAATGTTTACATTTTTTGCATTTTGTCTTATGTTTGGGATTCTTGAATTATCTTGTATCAACTTATATTTAATTCATCATATTGCTGAGATGCAGAGGTTTCTGGGCATCAATGGGAAAAACAAATGCTCAGTGCCTTGATGTTTGTCCTATTTATACAACTTTATAAACATCTTACATTTAATCTATATATTTTTTGTTTATCTCACACATTAAATATATGGTAAAATCTTCCTATCAATAGCTTTACTTCTGGCTTTTCTGATGCAGCATTCATGCCTTCTGGCCTGCACTGTCCTGGAAGCAGTTCTCGCCATGACACAGACAAAACAAAATTACCCAAGAGTCTGTCGCTTTCTCTGCACTCAGTATATGTCTTTCACTTTATAAGCTTTAGTTCAATCATTTTTTTCTAATAAAAAAGTGTGGATGACAGATCAGGACAAGTTTTATAACCTCAGTTCAAGACACATGTAAAATGAACATTTTCTTCAAAAGCTATTTCAAGACTGCTGTGAATTGCTTCCAACTATTACAAAAAACGTCCCTAAGTCCCCAGTTTGAAGCAGTTTTCTGTCCAGATAATGTGCCTAGTATTTTTTAAAGATATAAGATGCTGAGATGAGACTGAAATTGGTGCTAATTAAAGCTGGGGGGTACAGAAATACTCACTAGTTATTTCAATTGCCACACTATGATGTAATGTAATGGGTATGCACTTACAGTAAAGGTATAGGCCTTCGGGTAGATTCAGAAACAAGTCAGAAACTAGTGTACTGTACCATTAGTGTAGCTTTTAGCACCCAAAGAGCACTGTTAGCATCAATGCCTCTAAATATAACTCAAATCTATAAAGAATGACTTTAGTATAATTATTTTCTCCTTCCCCTCGTCTCCTCTTCATAGACTTTGAAAGCAGTATTTCTTTTGCTGATATGTGCTTCAGTTTTCCTTCTCAGCCATTGTAGCCAACTAGTTAGCATCAGAGCTAATGCGTATAGCAGAGCACTTCCTGATTTTTTGCAGATAGAAAGGCTATTTTAAGTATATATAATTTTTAAATCATGTTTTAAATAACTACTCTTATACCTTTAAGAGAGACAATGGAAAATGTAACATACTTATATGCTGTATAACGAGTCCAAACTTAACAATGTATTTCTAAAAGCATGGAGCCAGATAAGAACATAAGAAAAACATTTGAGAAATTGAAATTTGAATGCAGTTCTTGTTTGAAACAGGCACAAATGTGAATCAAACAATGGTCTTCTGTGTGAACTAACTTCACATGTAATACCTATTTAGTTACATAAAGAAACATCATGGAAGATTTAATCAAAAAAGCAAAGCCTCGTTTCAGGTAGAGGGACTCTTTATACACCAATTGACTCTCAGTCTATCTGCGGGCACGGCCCCCGCAAAAGTGAAAGTATTTAGCTAAGGCTGACAACACACAGACTACAGTAGACACATACTGTACATATGTGAGCTAACAGTACTTCGTCATTCACCAGCTCGGGATAATGGTACAGGGCAGGATAATCATATAGATTTGTGGTAAGCAGTAACTGTCGATTACAGGAAGTAACAATGATAATAATATGGGATATTATCAAGACATGATACAGACAAATCTACATTTTAGATATGTGGAAGACAAAGATATGAACAGGAGTGAACAGGAGTGTACAGAGGTGAACAGGGGTGAACAGGCTGTTCACTCCTGCTCACTCCTGAGTGAACAGGACTCAACAGTAGTGGACAGGAGTAAACAGAGGTGAACAGGAGTGAGCAGGAGTGAACAGAGGTAAACAGGAGTGAACAGGAGTGGACAGGAGTGAGCAGGAGTGAACAGGACTCAACAGTAGTGAACAGGAGTGAGCAAGAGTGGACAGGAGTGAGCAGGAGTGAACAGGACTCAACAGTAGTGAACAGGAGTGAGCAGGAGTGGACAGGAGTGAGCAGGAGTGGACAGGAGTGAGCAGGAGTGAACAGGACTCAACAGTAGTGAACAGGAGTGGAGTGGGTGTTAGGTATTAGACTTTTTCTGTTCTCAGCTCATTGTTATTGTTAAAAGAATGTTCCAATGCAATATGTTTATGGCAATATACAGTAAGCAGATGTATATGCAATCACACATTGGAGAGCAGTAGATTCCAAATGGTGGGTCAGGTCCAAAAATAGGGTCAATATGCTATATACTCGCTGAACCCCCTAATTAGGACAATCACATGGCAGCAAATCAATGTATTTATCTTTGCAGACATGTTCAGACTGCTCAGTATTTTGTAACCTGCTGATATATTGAGTTAAAAAGAATGGTTCCTATTGTTGATATCTGTGTGGTGCTTTTGTGAGACAACCAAAACAATATAACTACTGTTGATCAAATGTTTTACAGTTTGTTACTAGCTAGAGTTTGGTGAGATGTCTGCTTTTGATGGGGGTGCAAAGAACATAATATGAATATATAGATATAACTGCAACTGAAAGTAACTACCAGTATTATCTTTGTGGAAGCTGTACACATGGCTAAACATTATGTTTATCAAATCTGTCATAAAGCATACATTTACCTTTTTAATATCTTATGTATGATATTGCCATAAAGTATACCCACAAGGAGGACTTGGCTAAAATAAGAAAAGCTTTAATAGACATGGCATTTACAAGGCCAATATTTATTCGATAGAGACAATGTGTAAACACAGCTTTAGGGTTCACCTTTTTATAGGACTATGCTCAGTTTTATCTGTTTGTCTGTAAAATCCTTTTGAATAGCACAAATCTCTCATTGCCTGGACATCAATTGTAGAGTTAGTGGTGCTTTTCAATTCCCTGATGATGATGAATATATCCAAAGCCTTTGAGTGGCCCTAAGCCCTAAGTGTTCACCAAACACTACAGGTACAGAAGAAATCACTGTGATTCTTTGTGACTCTTAATGTTGTTGCAGTGACATACTGGTGACTGTCATCTTCCTGCTGTTTCTTTATTTCTGTTCATGCTGTTCTCTTTCTACATAACTACAGCCCTATGCATGCTCCCTTCATAGACCAAGGGATTCCCTGTTTGTATATTTGGAGATTAAGCTGAGATCAACTCGGTGACATGAATATGATAAAATTTTGTTTTTTCTTGCAGTTTTATTTCTTTTATCAGTGCAGGAGAATAGTCACAAAGGATTAAAAGATGCTGGGGATTGCTTTATGTCTCCCCTGGTGCAAGAGCAGCAGCAGCATTTGAAAACATTGTAAATCTTTTTTTAGTAATCCAGGGAATTGCAGATATAAACTCAATTCCTCATGAACATGACATTAAGCTTATGTTAAAGCCATTATTTGAGGCTTTCTATAGAATATGTGAGTTACCTGTGGAACGAAATGGAAGCACAGAGAAAAAGACAAACAGCGGTTGTCATAAGCTCAAATGAAGAAAAGTGACAGTACAAATAACCAAACAGAAAGTCAACAAATATTGAACAGAATCACAACTTTACTCCGCTCTAGTGAAAATGAAATTTTTATTTCATGTAGATAGTCTCAGTACTTGCAGTTATTAACCATAAAACACAGCAAAACATCTGCATTTTGACAATTTAGGAACAGATTCTACCATTGAATTTTGTGCCTGCCCTCCAGCTCAATTAAAAACTACTGGTCTTTAGAATAACATTAATTGGAGACTGTACCGTCTGTGTAAGCCTGGACAGTCAGCAGCAGACAGACCAATGTGCCTTTGTTTTGCCCACAAGACAGAATTTGTCACTCCAATAACCTCTTCAGACAAAAGGGCACAGGTCCACAACACAGACACATTATTACTGATTATAACGACTAATCTCCTCTATTTGAACAAAATAAGGGACTTTTCCTGCAGCCATTTTCCTAATGCGCTATTATTCCGGGACAAAAATAGGAAGAGTCACCAGCTGTCTGATTGGATATCTAACCATTTGCATGTTGGGTAGACAAATTCATCTTTACTCTTTATAAATGCAAATGTTTGGACAGTGACACATTTAAAAACTAGATGTAAGAAAAGAGAGAGAGAGAGTGTGAGAGAGAGAGAGAAAGAGAGAGAGAGAGAGAGAGAGAGAGAGAGAGAGAGAGAGAGAGAGAGAGCAAGAGAAAAAGAAAGAGAGAGAGAGAGAGAGAGTGAGAGAGAGACAGAGAGTGAGAGACAGAGTGTGTGTGTGTGAGAGAGAGAGAGACAGAGAGAGAGACAGTG
>JAVQKC010119531.1:0-11030 GCA_036025475.1 Philypnodon macrostomus
AAAGAATGCCTCTATAGCGCCCCCATGTTTATGACCCCTATGGGACCCTGGACACACTTACTTTGGCAGAGAGCAATGAAACATGCTACAGTGATTCTCCACAGTGTACCCAACATAAAATATTATTATGACCCCACCCTACAACAAACAGGAAGTCGTCCATTTTGAATTGAAATGGTGCACATACTTTGCCCGATTAGGCTCAAACCTGAAATACCTATTTACCCCCCGGCCCTGAACACATCTGACCAATATGATGCCAGTTACCTCTATAGCGCCCCCTATAGACTGAAAGAAGAATGTAGTTTTAGGGAAATTTTCAATTCTTCACAAACATCCAGACAAATCAAAACAGTCAAATACACCATTCTCATATTTGTCATGGTTTGGGGGTGGGGCCTCTTAATTGCTCGTTAAAAATATAAAAACCCTTAGAAATCACGCAAACAATGTTTGATTAAGGTGCCCGTTGGTGACATAGCATTTGGGGCAGACGTATGGGACCAATATAATTAATGTTTAAGGTTCAAGTATTTCTATTGTCCAGCCTTTGAGTAATATTTAACACATATTATTCACACATATCATTTAACACATATCATTTTACAATGGCAGAGTAAAAATTCTTCTTTGACAATGGTTAAAAATCCACTATTTCTTTGTGTTTTCATTTCTGAACATAGACATAAACTCTAAACAGACGTGACTAAAATACAGTACATTTCCTTTCCACATTTAATATCTCTAACCCTGAGCATGTTGTTATTTGTCAGACATCTGTTGCTTCACACTCTGCCCTTTGCTGAGACAGTCCCAGACACATGGATCTAAATCCAGCTCTGTCTGAATGAATCGATCACAGCTAACCCTCTCCTCCTCCTCGCTCAAAACGTAACCTGAGTTTAGAGCTACGGTTGCTGATGGATTGGGTCAAACACAGATGCAGTTTTCATATTTGTGAGTTGTAAGTTGATCTTGAGGTGTTTAAGTTGTTCCATCAAGTCTAGGCTTACATTTGACGGGGGTACCAGAGGGCAGTTTTTAAAAGATCTTACGTTATTTTATTTAGGAATTTTATTTATAACTATACTGAACCAAATTCTAAATACTATATATAATATTCTGGATGACTGACAACCTTCTGGATGACTGACAACCTTCTGGATGAATGACAACCTTCACCGTCGTCTTATATATAATATTGAAGTAGTTATTTGCATATATTGCTTTGTTTGGGGCCTGGGTCACTGGAGACTATCCCACCTACTATGGGCCTTAGGTTTGGCACAACCAATGGCCAGTTAGCAGAGCAAACACACAGACATATACAGCCAACCGTTCACGCTCACATTCATTCAATAGGGCTCATTTAGAGTCACCAATTCCCCTAACACATGTATCTTTTGGCGTGAGAGAAAGCGATGATTTCCCACAATAACACAAGGAGGACATGCAGACTCTACTTAGAAACATCAGCCAGCAAGAAATCAAACTTACTGCCTCCATTCTGAGAGCTAATAAATTTGCGACCATTCACCCCATGTTGATGTATGTCTTATATTATAAACAGTTGAGTAATCCTTAACCAGTACTTTTACTCAAGTACCTCTGCCTGTCAGTGGTGACACATGCAGGGTGGGAACGGTCAGGGGGACAGGGTTATTCCCGTCTCGTGTCGGGATAGTGTTTCTCAGTCACTCTCATCTGTCACTGTCCCATCACTCCTGTGTTTACTATGAGCTTCTGAACCTTCAGACTTTGGCCATGTGCCGAATAATGACTGAGGCGCTCATTCACTTTTACTGCAAACACTTCAACACATCTCTCTTCTAATACAAAGTCATGTACCCTTTGGATATATATGTATGGGGGTAATTTAACCCATTTTTTGAAGAACCAGTTAAAGGCAGTGCCAACCGAGCATCTGTTTTAGGGTCCATGAGCTAGAGGGGCCCCATAGCTGTATTTTATGGGGTTATCAGTCTAATCCTAGCATTTAGTATTGAACCCTTACCAATGTTTTAACAGTTACTCCATTTATTACATTCTCTAAATTAAAATTAACATTGAAATAGCTTATAGTGTGGATTACTTTGGGGCTTGATATTTAACAACACTGTTCGTCAGTCCGAGTCCCCGTCCGAGCGCACACTGTCGTTGTGTCCACTTAACCCACATTGCCTATGAATGAATGTGGTTGTGTGATTGGTGTTCGGTGGTGGTCGGAAGGGGCCGTAGGCGCAAACAGGTAGCCACACTTCTGTCAGTGTGCCCCAGGGCAGCTGTGGCTACACCATCAGGTGTGACTGTGGAGTGAATGAATAATGGTTACACAAAGCCTTGGGCATTGAAAAGCGCAATATAAATCCAATCCATTAATATTATTATTATTTCTCAAATAATTGTTTATTACATCTTTATTAACGCTGTATTACTGCTTAGTAGTGGTGCGCTATTCCAAGCTATACCAACTTCCCTTCAAGTTTCAAATGATGTCTGATTCAAGAAGACATCAAAGTACTGGAGGGACAGGAAACCCCTAAAAGTGAATGTCTCTTGTGTCTCTGCGGTCTTTGTGGACACTTTGTGGTTTAATGTTGCCTGTAAAACCATCCGTTCACAAGAACAAAGACCTGAGACTGTCCCAGAGATTATCTCATTAAACTGTGTCGGGACAGGCCCACACAGGATGTCCCACCACTGACAGAGCTGGAGAGGAAACAGTAACCATGCAAAGAGGTTTATACGTTTTTTAAGCAATTTTTTGTGTAACTTATTCATCTCTAGATAACAATATTTTCGAGATCTTCTGGATAATCCAACACAGCTACCACCATTGCGTGTCTCATTGCACATTTATGAACTGAAAATGTATGTAGTGTGATTTTTGAGGAGCAAATTTTTTGTGTATTTTTATATTTTTTATTTAGCTGTTCTCAAACTTAATATGTACAGTATGTGTCTGTTCTGCGTTAGTTGCAGCCAAATACAGTTTCAAAGGAGTATCCCGACTGTCCTCCGAGGCACAGAGGTGGTGTATAGGCTCTAATTTTTTTGTTTTGATTGAATTGAAAAATTATGTGGTGTTATAATTTGCTATACTGGTGATTATTGCTCGGTTTTGGTCAACCAGAGCCAGTAATTCTTCAAAGATTGAGAGAATGGTAAATGCAAAGTAAAAACAGCCCCATTGACTCAGTGCTCTTGAGACATGACCAGAGTTGAACCCTGGCATTTTACACTGCACACCTGCAACAGTAAAATATTGACATTAATATCTCTAGCAACTTGTCAATCTGCCCCTTAAGTCTATTGGACTGTAACTCTCACTTTGCCCAGACGTTTAAGCACAGGACAGATAAATTAAGGTCTTGTTTCCAAGTGTCTGCTGGTGTCATCTGAGTAGGGACATCCATGCTGTACATACATAAATTAGGTCTAAATCAGGACTGAACAAGGTCTAACCCTGGTCTAAACTAGGATTGAACTTGGTCTGAACCAGGACTGAACCAGGACTGAACCAGGACTAACCCTGGTCTAAACTAGGATTGAACTAGGTCTGAACCGGAACTGAACCATAACTGAACCAGGACTGAACCATAACTGAACCAAGACTAACCTGGGTCTGAACTAGGGCAGAACAAGGACTGAACCAGGACTAACCTGGGTTGAAACTAGTGCTGAATCAGGACTAAACCAGGACTAACCTGGGTCTGAATTAGGGCTGAACCAGGACTGAACCAGGACTAACCTGGTCTGAACTAGGGCTGAACCAGGACTAAACAGGACTAACCTGGTCTAAACTAGGGCTGAACCAGGTCTAGCAAGGTCTAAATGAGGGCTGATCCAGGACTAACCCGGGTCTAAACTAGGACTGAACCAGGACTAACCCGGGTCTAAACTAGGACTGAACCAGGACTAACCTGAGTCTAAACTAGGACTGAACCAGGACTAACCAGGACTAACCTGAATCAGGACTGAACCTAGAATAAACTAAGCCTAGACTATTACTAAATTAGGACTAAGACTGAACCAGAAGTGAACCGAATCAGGTCGAAACAGGACTAAAGAAGTACGAACATATATTTGAAGTGAAGCATGCTGTATACAGGACAGGGGACAGGGTAATTTAAAACGTGTGGAGATGTCCCACTCGGGGAATGCAGATGATAAAATGTGTTTGACAGTTTTATTGTGATCCTCAAACTAGACATCAGTCAGTCTGGCCTGAGACAGCTGTGCCTATTTATACCAGGATTCACCACTGAGATGTGATCTGATGTTCGATGTTCAGGGTTTAACTAAGACATAAATAACAAGGTTTAATAAGGGCTGGTGTAAAGTGATGTTAAATATAGGGGGTACTACAGAGCAAATGAGGGAAGGCTTTTGATGTATTCAGATTCAGACAGGATCCACGGTGAATTATCTGCCTACATCCATCCTCTGCAGTCTCACAGATTCATGTTAATGTTACAGAGTTTAAATGCTTTGTTTACTAAATTATTTTGAGTTCCTTTGAAATTAACAGGAAATCAGGGAGAAGAGTGGTGAGTGGCTATCTTGAGCCGGATTTGAACTCACGATGCTGGGGGGAGCATTGTAAGCAATTTAACAGTTCCTTTAAAAAGATTGAATTTACTGTTGTACAAGTATTATGTCATTTAGCATTTATTATGTATTTATTTATTATATGTATTTTTCTTATCAAAAATCTTTCTGCCTCAATTCTGCGATTGTATATGTCCAGGACAAAGACCAAAACAAACTCAGGACAATCCTTTTGACCTTAGACCCCCTATGCCTCACCCCCAACAACCAGCAACATCAGCATCAAAAATAATAAAGGTGAGGATTCATATATATTTTTTTCAATGCTAATTAATTTGTAATTGAACATAGGTTACCAAGCACTAAAGCCTAACACAGTGATTTAACTGTCCTCACTGTGTTACCGTGAACCTCTCCAGAGTCCTCCAAAATCAGAATGAGTGAATGAATGGACTGTCAGTCAGTGTGTGCCTCAAAGTGTTAGCTCTGTGACTAACTGAGACTGGCTCCACACACGGACTAACCCAAATTAGAAAATAAGTGAGTGAATAAATGGATGCCTTCGGGTGAAATTGTTCAGAAGATGCTCAACGTGGGATGGCACAGACGCACGTGTGCTAAAAAAAAATGTGGCAAAAACATGTACACTTCTACTATTTCTCTCTTTGTAAAACTTTGACCCGAAGGAAACTCAAGGGTATAAATTATGTCACAACCTAAACTTTTTCAAAATCCGCATTGGACTTGCCTTTTCATGAATCAACTTCTTTTTCCCCGGTATATAAGGTTTAAATACCATCCCTCGACCTTTGACCTAAAATACAATGTGGTCGTCGTAAACAGAGAATAATTGTAATTGGACACAGTGGGACCCCTGGCCTCTCTGCACTCACACTTCCTCACCTCTCCCCTGCCTATGCTGGGAACAGTTCGAATCAACTGGTGCACAACTGTTTTTTTTTTCACATGTGAAATGGACAATAATACATGCGTTTTTTTAACTAGAATTATTTCAACACGCACCATATGAATAAGAGTGTAACCCTCATTTTGGGCCCCGACCCACCAGTTGGGAAACCATGACATGTGAAAGCAATCCCTCTGCTGCTAAAGGCCACACGTCCCTCTGACATGTAAACTAATGCAGGAACAACATGGTCGGGATTAAGTCAAAATCCAACATGGAGATGATGGAGGCTGGGCAGGTGGACGCAACAATGAGCGCTTTCACAGATGTGTCCCAGATAGTGGCCACAGGCGGGGAGATGTGGGACAAGATCTCACAACTGCACTGAGAGAAGAAAATCAAAGGTTTCAGGACTAAACCGGGTCTAGATAAAGTCTGAACCGGAACTAAATAAGGTCTACACCGGGTCTAAATCAGAACTAAATTATGTCCAGTCATAATAGGTTCCAAATGTGACTCTAAACCAGGACTAAACAAGTACAAGACTATCCAGGACTAAACTCCAGTCTAAACCATTGACAGTCACAGTAAAGAAATTCTGTTGGTGGGTAAAATGATACTAATACCCTATACATAAAACATGAATACCTATAAAACGTATTCAAACTTTTATTTTAGCACTGCATATATACTTTATTAGGTGAACAAGGGACCTAAATCAAAAATCACCCAGACCACCTGCGTCAGGTCATCATCAGAGTTATCTGTGCTAATGTGATGTCAAACAAGTTTTCTGGCAATCAACAAGGCCTTTTTCAAAGCATTCCCTGTTACCCTTAGACATGGTTGTATGTGAAAATAGCAATATTGAAAGTCCCTTGAATAAAGTTAATTCTGATCCTTGTTATCAAGCCTAAATACACTGAGATGCTGCCGTTAGCAATGTAGACTAGACTAGTCTGCAAAAAAATTGGTAATTTTTTCAGTAGGCTATAGTGTATCGAGCATTTTCAATATCTCTAAAAACAATGCAACTACATACAAATAAGTCATGATTTAGTGTTTCAACAAGCCTTAGACAGTGCTTGTTTAACCGACCCATAACCGTCACAGAGCTGTAAATTGTACCCTGACTAGACTGGACCACACAGATCTCTGTTGGTGCTACCTGTGGAGAGGAGCATCCCAGCGCGGGACGTCCAATGTCAGGAGGCCGTGCTGGGGCTGTTGTTGCTCCGGCGGGGGGTAGGACTCGAATGCTTTGACCCTGGCTACATCTTTATTTCACGGCTGACCAATTGAGTGGCAGTGCAGCGTAAGGAATCTGCCCTGAGCTATGCCTGATTTATGTGGCTCAGCTGCAGCCCAAGCAGATGGGTCCAACATGGGAAGAAAGACCCAGCATAAAAGAGAAGCCAGAGGATTCAAATAGACAAAATGTTAGTGACTGAAGTTATACAAGAATACAAGATACAAGAAGTAAGTGTTGTTACCATACTGTATTTGGAAGTGCAATGCCTGGGCCAATGTTGTGACCAGCAAGGGGATAGAGGGCCTTAAACCGTCCTGCTAGATAACCTGGCATTAAATAAACTTACTGGAGTAACATTATTTTGACGTCGCAATTGCTGGGTTGCAGGTTCCAGAAAGTGATGATGTCATACCCTCAGATGGGGGGGCAGGGGTCCGAATTCTGTATTAACTATATGGGTTTTTTATAAGAAATATAAAAAAAACACATATCTATCACAAAATTTGCAGATTAACAACAGTCATTCTCCTGCCCCCATCTCCCATTAAAATGTATAGGTCTATAGAATCTTCACCTGCAACCCATCAATACTTACTGAAAATGTATAATAAATCAAGTAAGAGTATTTTAAATTTGACCCATGTTAAATAGTTATAGCTCTATGTTGTTTTTTGGAAATATGATGACATAAAAATGTTCTCTTTTTTATATTCTTTGTGTCTGTCTGATAACAAAATCAACTTGACCTAGTATTTTTCACCTAAAACCACTGATTATTATACAAATCACAGCATGTAAAGGCTCTTGAAGGCACATTTGCCAAAAACTGTTTGGCTCGCATCCTGACAACTTTCTTGCCGCTCTAACCAAAATAAAATAAAATAAATCCCCCAAACCTCATCTTTGTAGAGAGCTGCCGTCTTTAGCCCTAAAAGTGTTGGAGGAGGGGTGTTGTGTGTAGCGGGCCGGTGCAGCTGAGCCTGTTAAGAAAGTCATCTGAATTCAGCTCCCATTCTCCACATTGATTCGGGCGTTGAGAGGGAAACCAAAATGTTTGCCTTATTCTAGCCAATTAAGCCACGAGAGAGCCATCTATTGAACGTCTCCCTAGCTCAAAGTGCTTATTGTCGGGGGATCAATGGCTAGCTCTCTGGGATAGGATTAGCGGCTAATCAATGCTAGCGGCTAATATATTAACAAGGTAATTATAGCACTGTGCAACAAAATCACTTGAGGATATTACGGGTTTGAGTGAAAAACCATACGACTTAGCCTCATGCCAAAACGCTGACGCACACAATGGCTGGATATGGCCTAGTCTTTGTCTGAAAGCATGTAATAGCCCCACATTATTAGAAGAGCTATTGTCATTAGTGGTAATTGCTAACTCCTGTTTGGTTAGGAAGTTCAAAGGCAATTTATATAATGACTTTATGGGATGGTTAAATCAAAACATTGGGTTCAAAATGTGAAGCATAATTCTGGCCCATGCACATCACAGTACAGAGGATAATGACAAAGGTTGCTCTAGCCAATTGCAACGTGCCAACTAAACTATATTATTACTAAACTATGTCATTATAAAACTAAAAAATCCTGTTTGTAGCCAAGTGGGAAGTGGATAAAACCCATTTACTTTCTCAGTGAAGCGGGTCCTCTCCTTTTCAATCGTATTTATACAGAAAGTGAACACATCATAACAATTTATACATATCTTTTTAGTCATTTTTTACAGCTATAAATATACCTCAATCCTACTAATTAAATTTTGTCTGTGTTGTGTCTGCATGTTCTCATTGTTCTCGTTACTGTAGGTTCTTTTCAGTTTCTATTCACTGCCCAGATTTGTAGAATTGATTGCCTCTGTATGAATGTGAGAGTGAACAGCTGCCATTGTCCAGGGTGCAACCCGCCTAAGGCTCATTGTTGCCAAGACATGTTCCAGTCACCCACAATCCCTAAGCGGAATAAAATGAATTAACTTGAAATACTGACTACCAGTAATTGGATATAGTATTGTCAATTCAACATTCATTAATTTGTATTACTTTTTTGTAGCCATTTCAGATTAGCGCTTTCCATAAAAGTGAATAACTCTGTGTGTAACAGCATTAATGGCCTGTTTTTTCTCATCTTTTTGAAACCACTGCTTGCTCAAAGTGGAGGAAAAAAGGCTAATTCCTTCTTCGTTATCTTTAGCAGAAGAAAATGCTTTATTTGCCGCTCTACGGGCATCTCAGCCAAGGTTAAAATCTCAATTGCTAATATGAACTTTGCATAAGTGCTTATAAAGGTAGATTCAGACGCTGAAATAGAGGAATCCTTTGTAAATATAAACTTTGCTTAAGTACTTAGTATATGGTCTGATTCGCGCTCCCATATGGCGTCCAGAGACACAAAGAAGTGAGGCGCAGAATACCAAACAGCTCAGATAAGCCCCGGCAGAGAGAGAGAGACAAAGTGTTCAAAGAGGACATCAGCGTTTAAAGGGTTAAAAAAAAAAAAACATGTTTGAGAAAGGCTAAAAATGGCTGACGCTACACTGGCTCTCACTGCAGACACAAGTGTGATGAGATGTCTGTCTGTCCTGTTAACAAACATGATGGTTATTACACAGTGAATTTCACAACATAACATTGTGTTGGGTCCTATTACGCTAACTCAGTTTTAGACTTTCCTAATCTTTCTGCCATGGTGCACTGCAAAATATAGTAAAAAATAAACATAAACTAACTAGGCCTGTGCTGTCATTCAGCAAAATGGCCCAACACGTCTGCCACAACTGTCCCCAACGGGCACCTTAATCATACACATGTGTGATTTCTAAGGGTTTTTTTTATTGTTAACAAGCAATTAAGAGGTTTAGTCCTGGTTCAGCCTTGGTTTAGTCCGGGTTCAGCCTTGGTTTAGTCCTGGTTCAGCCTTGGTTTAGTCCTGGTTCAGCCTTGGTTTAGTCCGGGTTCAGCCTTGGTTTAGTCCTGGTTTAGACCTGGTTTGGTCCTGGGTTAGACATGGTTTAGTCCTGGTTTAGACATGGTTTAGTCCTCGGTTAGACCTGGGTTAGACCTGGTTTGGACCTGGTTTAGTCCTGGTTTAGACCTGGTTTAGACCTGGTTTGGACCCGGTTTATTCCTGGGTTAGACCTGGTTTAGTCCTGGGTTAGACCCAGTTTAGTCCTGGTTTAGACCTGGGTTAGACCTAGTTTAGTCCTGGGTTAGACCTGGTTTAGTCCTGGTTTAGACCTTGTTTAGACCTGGTTTAGTCGTGGGTTAGACCTGGTTTATTCCTGGTTTAGAGCTGGTTTAGACCTGGTTTAGTGCTTGTTTAGTCCTGGGTTGGAAAAAGACCAAAGACTTTTTTGAGTTATTGCGTTCACAGTTTTGGCTTGTAATTAATTAATTAATTACTTAATTAATATTCATCGTAGAAGTACCAAAATTAATCTAGTTTGGCGTCTTTATGATATGTACCTGTGTGCAAAAGTTTAAACTGTATTTGAGTTATCTCGGTCACACGTAGGATCAAAGTGATTCCATAATATCGTCGTATCTGTAAAAGGACAGTTTTCTGTCAGATATGTATGTCCATATAAGGTATTATTGGAATGTTGACATGACAACAGTTGCTATGGTGACCTGTGACATCACAGGTCTAGAATTCTAAAAGCCTGTCTAGACCAGAATGTACATCTCAGAAGTCATTTGATGTTGAACCTGCGACAGGGAAGCCACACTTTTAACTCGAGAGAGAACTACAAGAGAGAACTACAAGAGAGAACTACAAGAGGAGAACTACAAAAAAGATATCACCCAGGTATGTATCCAACTGAAATATTTCACAGCATTTAAACAACTAATCCATAACATTTAAAATGTATATCTGCTCCCAAAGCAGCACCTAGTGAAATCTCTGTGGTGTTGTTTGTGTCTGCCCCAAACTGGAGAAGTGCTGACAGTTATTGTCATTAATAAGTTAGGAATTTAGTTAGAACCTAATATGTAAGAAATGTGTAACTTTTCAGTGAACAAGTGAACAAATAAACAAGTAAACAAATGAGCAAATGAGCAACTGAACAACTTATCAAATGAACAAATGCACAACTGAACAAATGAGCACGTGTTGTTGAAATTGTATTTCCATAGTCTTGGGTGTTCAATGTTAATGTATATCTGCACCCAAAGCAGCACCTACCGCCGCTGCTCCTTCACATCTCATACTGCTCATATTTTATGAGCAGTATGAGATGTGAAGGAGCAGAGGCTTTTGACTGCTCCCGAAACAGAACCTAGTTTAATCTCTGTGGTGTTGTTCCTGTCTTCC
>JAVQKC010119544.1:0-14551 GCA_036025475.1 Philypnodon macrostomus
GCCTTTCGGCTCAGCTCCTTCTTCACCACGACAGACCGGTACAACGACCACATCACTGCCGAGGCTGCACCGATCCGCCTGTCAATCTCACGCTCCATCCTTCCCTCACTCGTGAACAAGACCCCAAGATACTTGAAGATGCAAACCCAATTCAGAAATAAGACAATACAATGTGAACAAATAAAAACTGGATCCTTCACAAATCCTATATACAAATGCTTCTTTTAAAATGGACTAAGATCAAATTGAAACCTCATCTATGGTCAAATCAATCAAATTTGAAAACCAATTGGAACTCTCCTGTAAGTGTTCCCGATCAGCTGTGATTTAGTTTTTTACTTTTTGCCTTGTCTCATCCAGATGTGTTATAATCAAAATGAGCTCTAATCTTTCATATAAAGTTCCACCGTTTCAACTCATGTTATGAGATTTGTGTGCTATTGCATGATGTTTTGATTTACTCGTACATTTATTTATACCCTGTCCTGACTTTTTCAGAATATGGCAGTAAATTGCCAAATTGTGTTGTTTTTCTGTGTGGAACTGATACTAAATACAGACTACAATATGACTACAATGGATCCACTATTGAACACAGCTGCCTTACTACGCATGTACTTGTGAAATAATACACTTCTATTGCACACCTACAAAATGCACCTCTCCTAGCCACGGTCACTTCATACATTCACTGGCCCTTGTTACTGATGCCGGGCCAGTCCCACTCACATTAATGCAGCCCACATACTGTAGCAGACCGATACTAGGCGCAGCAGTCATGATAACAATGATTAATGTTTTCATTTTCTCACATCTACTCACACTGACAACATGCACTGATAATTGCTTGTTGCTGATACCGCCTCGGATACTCCTAAATGTTTAGTTTGACCATCCATATGACAACGAGTAAAATGTGTTTTAAGAAATAAAATGGAGGTTTTAAATTTAGGGATATGTCTGTGCATGGACCACCTGAAATAAACATAAAACACAATCCTGCAAAGGGATCGCGTAAAAATGCATTTGGAATAAATTGAGTTATACAAATTGGGTTATACAGCCATTTACTGGAACAATGACAGGTTCAGTGCTCTTAACCATACGTAGTTTATGTTATTTGTATGTGTTTAAAAATGAAATTTCACCAAACGTGCAACTATAACACTGCAAACAAATGTAACCAAATTGTAATAGTATGTATGAATTACTAAATCACAAAAATGTCAGTTTTTTTAAGATAGCACCAATGACTTTCTATGCATTGAAAACAGCCGGTATGATACATAGCTAAACCATGAACTTCCACTACTGGTTTCCATGGCAACTAGGGTTGTGTGCTCTTCTTATGTGCTTCTGGGATGGTTTTTATTTTGGTCAAATATATTTTCCTCATGTTCTGAAATTATAAATAATGACGCCAATGATTATCCTTAATCCTTATTATCCATATTATTATACATATTATACAATTTTATATTATTAGACATCAAGATAATATCAAGCCCACTGTTGAGTAGGTGATAATCAATGCTATCCTATATTATAAACCAAAAGATCTTTGAAACTCCTCGCCACACCAAAAACATCTTGTTCCTGGAGCGCAAATGACATTCTCTGAAAATAATTCAATGTAAGCACTGTCCATGTCCAATGTGTAATTAATACAATTGGCATAGCAGTTTGAGAACATATGAAACTTTGTTCTATAATGTAAAGTAGTTGATCTGTCATAATTATTATTTTACTTTAGTCCCTCCCCTGGCCTCCACAGCAACATCAAATCATCTGAGTCTGTGGGTTACCACTTTGACCAATAGCATTTACTCCCTCCCCTGGCCTGGCTTCTCCAGACTACAGATTATCTACTTTACATCATAGAACAGTGTCAGATGGTCATTTTTAAGAATTATTATTATTATTATTATTATTGTTATTATTACTATTATTATTATTATTATTAGTAGTAGTAGTAGTAGTAGTAGTAGTAGTAGTAGTAGTAGTAGTAGTAGTAGTATTTTTAGTATTTTTCTTTTTCTTCTCTTTTTCTTATGAACAAACTTACTGACTACAACTTTAATAAGGTTTGTTGGATGCTTGAAAAGGTGACACTTTCAAAAACTGTAAAACCTTTTAGAACTTTCAGAAGATTCTTCCCCATCATTTTCCCCTGAACTTAAGGTCCCAATTCAAGTCCAGGCCTAACAACAATTATTTTCTTTCCACCATTGAGATCTACTGTATACAAATAGTAACAGAAAACAATGAACCCAACAAAGAAAATGATTTACCATCTGTATATACCTAACTCTATGATTCCACACAACTCTCAAAATACACATGCCAGCAGGTTACAAAGAAATGCAAAAACCGAGTTCACTATTATTTTCACCTTCTGTGTTTGTGCCCCAAATCTCCATATATTTGAAGTGATTACGAGGTAGGAGCTGAGCCTTTGAGCCTGTACAGTATGTGCAGTTTCTGTTGTGAGATTTCCTGCATCTGTTCAGTACAACCCATTTCTTCCTTACTTTACTGTCTATACCATCACATCCCTGGGGCTAATGCACTTGGTAAAGCCATATAATCAGCCTCATTCTGGAAAATTTGTCTTAAAGTGCCATACTAATTCTTTACCGTCCATTGACTTTCATTTGACATTGGTCCCTCTAGCTCTCTCTTGGTGCTGCAGCTCTGGTGACAAAGTGTGACGACTGGGGCGCGGGGAGGTTAAATGACTTGCCTCTAAGACAGCGACTTCATCATTGCATCCTTTCTGTAATGAAGGTAAAGGATTATTGGCCTATTCACCTTGGAGGGGAGAAAATTAGTACCTTGCAAACGTATTTCAAGGCACACAACGCACACACACACACCCACAGAGCCCTGAAGCCTTTTACATATTCTTCTGACTATCTTATGAGAAGGAATATTAGTGTTTGGTTATGAAATTCAAATAAGCCAATGCGGTAGGCTATGAGATTGAGAATATTGATCAAGGCAAAAAAAAAAAAAAAAAAAACTTCTCCTACACTGTAAAATAATAATAATATGTATTCTGCATATGAAATCTAATCTAGTGACTAATCTTACTACTGCTTTGAAATACACAGTAAATTCACTTATTGCTTTCAAATGACTAAACTACCTGGTGGAAGATTGACCCTAAGTGCCTTTGTATTTATAACAATGCACAGTAAAACGGTTCTAAAAAGTCAAACTGACTGCACAGGTTTTATAGTCACATGTTAAACTCACTTGGTGTAACATTGGTGTTAGAGTTGAAGTCACTTTTTTTTTTTATGACGATCAGATTTTGAAACCAAATTTACCCCGTCAATTTCTACAGTGTTTTGCAATATAGACTTGACAGATCACATGTGACTTCTAAGAGACAAACTCTGACCTATTTAAGATGATGTGTAATCCGTGCAGTTTAGCCCGTGGTGCAGCAGGGTGCTCTCATTAAACTGCTAAGCAAATTATTTATTGTCCTAAAGGAAAAGGTGCGGCAGACGGCTTTCTGGAAGTGTTGAAAAGTTTTTGCTACCGATCCATCTTCCCAAGAAGCTTAGAGATATTATTCAACTCACTCAAAAAAGACACTCTCGCCAAGTGAAGAACACTTTAGGTTGAGATATGCAAGCAAACAAATTCTGACTTCAGTGTTAGAAGAGACAGTGTTTTGATGTAGATGGTACCTTGAGAAATAGATTAACTGTTGACACACTCCAGCACTTTTGGCTTGGTGGTGTATGCCCTGGACAACACGTAAACTGACAGGCAACTGCATTCATACTGTGGGTAATTTAGGTATAGCCATTAACCAGCCACCATTAATCAATTCAAGTCTTTTGATGGTAGTGCAACACAGGAGGGAACCTGCAGTAATACGAGGTGGACATGTAGACTCCACAAAAAAAAGCTTGTGCGTCAACCAACTTCCAAATGGGTAACTATTCCACTTTTGTGCCCACAACTCCATGTTTCTAAGGGAACTGATCTGATAAAGTGTCGTTGTCTGATGCAATCTCCAGTTCCAAACGGTAGTGAGTTGACAACAATACCCTATCTATGCATAGTCATTTCACTGAAATGTCTAAACTGCCCCAATAATTCAACAAAACATCACCATTTTGTGTCACAGTTGTTGCTCTGGCTAATTTCCCATTACTACTCTAATGAACCTTCAAGAAAAGGACACCATATCAGCGCTCATGTAGCCTGTTATTTCACACATAAGTGTTCAATATCACATAATCACTGTCTATTAGTGGGTCATTGCCAGTTACATAGATTTATAAAGGTTCTTAAATAGGACCTTATTTTTCTGATTTCCCAATTTAATAAGCGAGTAATGTCCAGATTATGCAAAAAAGAATCCCTTTCTTTATGGGCAAATGGTAAGTGTCACTGGGGCACAGCGAACAGGAGTGCAACCAGTGGTACATGGTTCTCATTACGAGGCAACACAATGTTTGACAAGCTAATTTAAGGGTGTCCCGAGAAAAAAAAAGAGATGTAAGGCTGGAAATTTAAGCAGATACCAGAGAAATGTGAAGAAAGTGTGGAAAAGCAGAGCATGGAGCTTATCGTCTGTCAAAAAGCATTAATCATTCCCATTCATCCATTGCTGGTACAAATGTATTCCATTTTAGGTGGTGATAAAGGAGTGGTGGATATTGCAGCAAGAGTTGGAGGATTAGTTGAGATGATTCTTTTTCAAGATTACGCAGGTGGGTTTCTGTAACAGTCCAAACCATGTCTAGTAGTTGAATCAGTAATACCATGAATCCAACTACTGTTTTATTGTAATTATTAAACCCTAATAACGCTGAATCAGTCACGTGTTTTTACACCAGCTCGGTCAAGTCGCTACGGTAACTAGCTTCAAGGAGTCTATTTTTGACGGATGACTGAATGAAAAATTGAACTGAAATGTCGAGCAAATTAAAACCGGATGATTGTCCAGGTAAAAATTATTATGCCTCGAGCCTTTGCGGGAAATTCACCTCGCCGCATTATCATAAAGGGGAAACACAAAGTACAGCCGAGTGACTGTCGATGTGTGCCTGCCCCACACACGGTGCTCCGAGTCGCTCCAAGTTGTGCTCGAGTCAGCGAGGGACAGAGGCAAAGTTTAGAGAGCTTTTCACACTAATAGAGATGGATTCAGTATAAATTAGATGTTACAGTATTTTGTCCTGTTCTTTTAAACCCAAATAAAAAAAATTGGAATACAGAAATCTACAGAAAATAAAACAGAAATCATAAAAAAAACATTCCAAACCATTTTTGGTCACTTTCATGTGTAATATATATTTCAAATGACTTAAATAGGATTGTTATTGTGATTCATAAAACTGTCACGTCTAAGACCAACATGCAAGTAAACGTGTTTGACCACCTCTATAGAATGTATTATCTCCACTGCCAACATGCCTACGCTTATCTTAACTATCCATGCATGTCTTTCACAATCTCATTTTTTCCATCTTAGAGAATATTATCATCAGGTCAGGGGTTAAGGAACATGCTGAAGAAAAAAAAAGAATCACCAGTAGAAGAAAATATTCAGCTTAGTGAAAAGAATGACAACAATTGTGCAATTCTCCATACCAACATCAAAACATCTTTCCGGAAATTATATTTTCTTCCAACATTCAAAGACTTAGATGTGTTAGGAGAATTTGTGACTCTAAACTAGGCCTGTGCTGTCGTCCCCGACAGAAAGGTGTATATCAGTAAAACGGTCCCATACCTCTGTCACAACTGGCACCAACGGGCACGTTAATCAGACATTGTGTGATTTCTAAGGGTTTTTATATTGTTAACAAGCAATTAAGAGGCCCCACCCACACAATCTATTTGACTTTTTTGATTTGTCTGGATGTTTATGAAGGATGTTTTTTGAGAAATTTGGTTAATTTCCTTAAAACTACATTCTTCTTTCAGTCTATAGGGGGCGCTATAGAGGTAACTGCCATCATATTGATCAGATGTGTTCAGGGCTGGGGGTTATTTAGGTATTTCAGGTTTGAGCCTAATCGGTGTAAGTATGTGCAAGTTAGAGGCTGTCAAATACACCTGACTTCACCATTTCAATTCAAAATGTAGGGTGGGGTCATAATAATATTTTATGTTGGGTACACTGTGGAGAATCCCTGTACCAAGTTTCATAGGGGTCATAAACTTGGGGGCGCTATAGAGGCATTCTTTATTTGACCTCTGTAATTTGCCTATATACATTAAATATACAATTGCCCGGATCACTGTGCCAAAATTCTTGTGATTTTGTTTATTTTCAGCAGGATTATATTTATCAATAAAAATGCGCTAATGTATTAATTAGTTAAATTAATTAATTGCCATTAATTGTAGAAGTACCAACCTCAATCCAGTTCTGCGTCTTTATGATATGTATCTGTGTGTAAAAGTTGAAATTGATCTGGCATTGAGTTATTGCATTCACACGTACAATCTGCAGACACGGTTGTGGGCGTGGGCGCGGGCATGGACCAATGTGATTCCATAAAATCGGCATTTTGCACAATATATTCAAGCAGCAGAATAACTTTCACCTGAAGATGAATACAAAAGTTTGATTGTTTTACATTGCAAATAGAAAGCTGATTTCTACAGATTTGCTAATAAAAATAGTGGAACCCTATATTACCAGTATTTTGATATTCTCCTTGATGCATCATGTGTCATAGTCACCTGTGAAGTGTTGCTAATGCAGTGCTTGGGTTATGATTTCTACTTTGTATTTTAGATACAGATACATAGCTGTAATGCCATAAGCTATAGCTTCATTTGTAGCCAGCTGTTATGTCTGAAAGGTAGCCATTAGTCAAAAATAGTCATGGGCAATTTATTCATCAGGCATTTGCATCCCTTTAGTGGGTTTCTTTTGTGTTTAAATAAATGCCATACAATATTTCAGTAGATTGTGTGACAGAATGTACCTTTTCACATATACCTAGACTGAGTGATGTGCGGTGAGGTTCATGGCTGGGGAGGCACTGACGTCACCAGTCAGATTTACAAACATCAGAGCAGAGCAGCGTATTCACAAAAAAGCCCATTCATTTTTTTTTAAATTTAATTACGATCTAACTTTTACTTATAAATGAAGTCCATGCGCCGTTCCTGCTGAACGAAGGATGCCACTCCCTGGCATCTTTAGTGCCCTCTAACATGAGGCCGGAGAAGTGTCGGCCTCCCTGTATGGCACAAAAACACGGCTCATTACATAAATCAGCTAAACTATGAAAATGTTGTTCATATAGTTTTCATATTTGAACATTTAATAGCGACATAAAGAGAGAGCACCGCCCTCGTCTGAGGCCCAGTCAAACCTGGCCTCCGGCTGTAGGCGGTGCAGCGCTGTGCAGCACTATGGTGCACTGTGTCCGTTGCCTAGGTTTTCTTCTCTCTTAAAACAGCAAATTGATAATTAGTTCATAAAATTACTGGAAAATACAACCATTTAATTTATTTTTTCATTTTATTTTTTTTCTTTCCACGACGCCTCCCCTGCCTCCTCTGACTTTATGTCACTGCCTAGACTTCAAAGCATCAATTGTATCAAATATTTGAGGTTGGAGGACAGTTTGGGTAAAAGTCAGGAGAGATAATGTATGATGATGATACAGGAATCCAGAAGCAAACGTCTTTATAGAGTTAACATTCTTCTCTAGTGTTAAGAAACAACAACCTAAACACAAGACTCCCCCCTTTATTATTAAACATATTGATATCATATTTAATCTCATCCCAGACCAAAGTGAAATATGTCTACATGGGAAGTGTATCTTATTCTGAACCAGTGCTTTTGTCAACATATCTTGTTTAACTTTACTTCAAGTAAAGGAATCTGAGGTTTGTAAACTGGCAAGACCTTAAATATAGAAACAAGTGGAGGAAAACTCACTATTGGCTCCTTGCTCAGTGAGCATGTATCACATTATTAGCGAGTGCCAGCATTTCCAGGCTGCAAATTAAGTCTATGAATTATTTAGCTTGCATCCTCGCTTCAAATAAAAAATCACATTGACACAGTGCATACACCTGTGTAAACCCCAATTGTCAACCGGGCTGTGTTACATTATAAGTAGAATTACCAGCTCAAGGATGTACGCCTCCAGCAAACAGTCAAGTTGGAGACTTAATGCAAGCCTGTCCTGACTATTCTGGTGAATCATTTTTTTGAGCTTAGAAACATTGTGTTGGAGACTGTTTTTTTTTTTTCTTCCACATGAGCAGAGAAGACCTGTGTAAAAGATGGGCACCACAAGCTCTGAATTAGCAAAAGCAATTAGCTTGTGCTGGAATGAAAACAGAAAGTCATGTGTCCTGGTGTGGTCCCAGGAGAAAAGATACAATTATTTTAACCATCCCTGGCCCTGGCTCACCTTCTGATTTATCTTTTGTAGTGACGTCATGGTCCCCTGTTTTTTTGTCTTTAATCACATTAATTTTATATTTCAAACCAGGTCAAACCAAGTCTGAACTGATTTTTACTCTGCCACTGTGCCATCCAAACATGAGCTGAATGAACAATCGTTGTTTCTTGAAGACCAGTTTCCAGTTTGAGGGTTCACTGCATCAACAAAAGTCAAAAGGCATCAGGAAGTGTCCCTGAGTACAACAGTTCTTTTTTTATATGCATTTTGTTAAAACTATTCCTGAATTAAAGGTGGAATGTCAAAACTATCTCTAGAATTTAAATTTACTATTAAAAACCAAATAGTTAAATGTAAACGCCTACACAACATTTGTGCCAGATTAAGTGGAATTTCCTTTTACATTTTCTCTAAGTATAATGTATTCAAAAGTTGAAAAGTAGCCAAACAAAGAGCCTTGGGCAATGCTGCCACAAAAGCTTAGAAAAAACAAAACGGCCACATGTAAATCAGAATAGCTTCAGACCAAAAGATAAATAGAATCTATTTGGACTGTATCTTCTAGTTAATGCAGGTTTATGTGTTGCACTATAATTGCTAGCTGAGAAATCCACTAGAGGCTCAATTTATCATGGATGTGTCTATTATCACTGTAAGATATATGCACGTATATTTATGAGCACAGGATGTTTTATGTTTCAAAGGTGACTTCCAGAATTTGATTGAACAGCATGGTGGTTGTAAACTCCAATAGTGTGTTTAGTTTTTTTGTTAAAACCTTTGCCTGTTGAAGCTTTAGTTGCCAGATACTGATGAAAGGGTGTGAATTTAGAGCACGTTGATTGGACTAGATGCTGAATAATGCTGTTCTGCTCTTTCTTAATGATGAGACTATCAGGGACTTGAATGCCCCCAGAGCTGCGCCTTCCCTATTAGTGTTGTATCCCATTTTAAATGTTCATGATAAATTAGTTCGGGTCAGGCGGTATCTGTTGTAATTAAAGTTAATCAGGAAGATGAATTATAAGTCGAATGTGGACAATTTGTCAAACCGCTTGCATTTTGATAATATATGTGCGGGAATGAATCATGTTTAAAATGATTTTATGTAAATGCTGTATTTATCAGCCCTCCGGACATAAAGAGGAAACATTTGTGCGTCAAGCATTGGCCTGAAAAATCTACAATCTGTGCATGTTCATACGTAGTGTTCATTAACATAAATCAGCATATACTCCAGCAATGGTTATTTAAATTATACTGCAGTTTGTCTTCAGTGGCTTTCCTGGTGCAATGGCTAAATATCGAGTTACATTGTCGGGTGCAGAGATGAAATATAGATAGCAGAGTAATGTGATACTGTTGGTTAAAGGTATATCAAATGCTATGCTTAGGTAAATGGACTAAAATCAGATATAGCCTATGCACAGGAGGTGGGGTATCTCCATGATTGTGTGGGCTATTCAAATTGCTTATGCTTGGATATCAAATATGGTGTACTTGTTGTACTGGGCTGGATTTGTTGAAAGTAGTAAATAGTCTAAGCATGCAAACACCCAATTTAGTCAGAATTGAAAGATAATACATCATACTAATTGCATTGTTTGTTCAGTCTATAAAATGGTTGATAAAGTACACTTGAACCGCACTGATTAATCATCCACTTACCATTAATGGTGGCACCTCAGCAACTGAAGGGGCCTTAGGTTGGGTGCACTTATAGGACAGTTAGTTGCAGAGCTGACACAGAGACATACACAATCTTACAACAGTTCAATAACACATGCATGTCTTTAGATGATGTGAGGAACTGGAGTACCAGAAAAGAGTCATGATCCCACAGGGAGGACCTGCAGACTCCACTTGGACAGATTATAGTCAGCCAGCCCAAGGATTCATCTTGCAGAGAGGCCAGCCTTTTTTATATTCATTTGTTTGCTCTGTGGCATTCACACATAATATACAGAGAGTAATATTTTCTCCATAAAAATACCTTTTCCATTCTGTGACTTCATCTAAAGGATTTAGGTTTTGGCAAACTTTGATGCAGATGCCTATGGTGGCTATTTGTGTGGTGGGCTTAGGTTTTCTATTATAAATCTCAGCTAAAAATATGAGTCTCAAGCATTTAATAGGGCCGTGAGCCACCAACAAAGTGTGTTTTGGCAGGTAATGTAACTTTCAGTAAAATCAACCATATATCACACAAGCAGTTGGTTTATAGGTGTGTAAACTATGCTTTGTCTTACCCATGTAAAAAGGAAGAAATCAGGTGGCTGACCATGTACCAGCACAGTAATGTGATACACTTTATGTCACGGTTTGATTGTGTATAGATCTGAGCTATAATCAACAGGTAAAAAAAATGCCTGGAGGAGAAACCAAGATTGGCTTAATGACTTGAATTCAGAAAACTAATAAAATGGTGAATAACATGATACAACATAGAGCAGCACAGTGGATCTCATCTTGTGCGATAGTGTGAGTGCATTTTATACCAGGCTGTTCCATTATTGTGACAGATTTTTCCTGAACTGTAATTTTTTTTATTCTGTCGGGTCAAATTTGAGTATTTTATGATCGCAGTAATTCTTCGTTTGTATATTTAAACCATCTTTAGAAAAGTTTTATCTATCTACGTAAGTGATTTGTGACACATCTGCTAGAGCATTTACAGCCGAACTAAAAGATTGATTGAAACATTTCGTAAGGCCTGTGCTCTCTAATGATGACATGTATCTCACTTTTTTATGCTATTATAATATTTATATTTAAACTTTGAACACACTATATGTTGAAATAAGAATGATAAGAATTAAACTAATGTAAACAACTGTTTGTTAAATCAAAATGATTACAATCTAATTTTAAAACATTATTTCTTTGCAACAAACCAACACACAACTGAAATAACATTTGAGCTTATCATGGTCCCATATTTCTACACTATAGTCATGTGCCTAACACTGGAACTTCAATAAAGCGATGTCTCTTACCATTTACATTATTTATCCAAGGGCTGTCACCTCTGAGGTCCAGATTGTTTTTTGAGCCCTCTGGCCACAACCCACAGATTTAATTTATTTCAGGCTCAAGCTGCAGAGGTGATAAGGTTGGCGTCTGCCCACCTATATCTAGCTTGTCAATGTTTCATGGCCAATATAACGGTGCCAGATCACTTACTGAATCTTGAGCAGAGCTGTCTATATCTGGACAAAAAATAATAATAATCGTTTTTATGTTTGTTTCATTTGTTTGCTCATTAATACAATTGCTTTTACATGTCATTACAATAAAAAGCAATTCAAAACACAACTTCTGAATACTGGATGATAAAAATATAATCATGTTGTGATGTTTTTTCCCCATTTCACATTTTTTTTTTTTCTCCGAATGTGTCATTATAAGTAATTATTAAACTCTGAATAAACTCACGCCGCATAATGTGAAAACATGTAGAAAAACACAGCACATTTACCTTGATAAAGTCTCTGATAAAGTACAAGTGTATTTCTATTCATAAATGGTAAATCTTTGCCTGAACAAGCTCTCGGTGCAAATGTTAAAAACTCCAGCTTATACTCTGACTTTAGGATGGCCAACATTACAATTTATAACAAACAGAAACAAGCTCCATCTTTCCCAACATTTGTCAAACATCAGTTTCCCCAGAACTAAACTTGCTTAAGTTTTTCCATGGTTATTAAAGCAGACATTCAGTGTATTTTATTTTAAGTTTTTTTTTTTTTTTTTAAATGCATAAAAATGGTCTAATTTTTTCCCATGATGTAAATTGATTTTTCTGTCATAAGTCTCGCCCCAGTCCAGACCACTATACATTTTAACTCAGCACGAATTTGTGTTAGCCAATAGCGTTTGAGTTTAGAGAAAACTACACCAGACTGGCTGACTAGCTGTCAATCAATCACTGCTACACTCTTGCATGAAGCCGGCAGCTTCAGTGAAGCTAATAATAATAATGATAATAAATAGTAAGACATTTTATTTGTAATGCACTTTACATTTCAAGGAAATCTCAAAGTGCTACAGCTTTTAAAATTGACTAACAATAAGGTTACTTAGCAAGAGTAAAAACCAAAACAGATACCAATCATACAAATTCAAGAATGAACAACATCGGTTACACACTGGAGATCGCAGTAGAGTTTAATTTAGGTTTTTAGGTGCTTTTCAAAGTTGGAGGGATCTCATGTGTTCTAAAGAGATTTATGGAGATGCATGGAGGGGTAGGACCTGCTGAATTCAGATTACAATGGAACAATGTGTTAGCAGAAAATGTAGCCTCATTGTGCATCCATGTATCAATGTAGCATGTTGGCTAGCGGTATCCTGGCTAATAGACATGCTAACAACATATTTTTTTTTAATTAATATTACTTCCATCTCACAACTGTGTCTCCTGTAATAAGTACATAAAGAGCTAGAGATGTAAAATGCCTTTCTCTCTGTGCTAGGGAAATGTGGGCACATACTCTAAATTTGTATTTTAACCCTGTCCTAAGCAGATAACAGTCCAGGCGGTGGCCACATTACTTCAACCATCTCTGATACTGGGTAATGTGTTTGATTTGGCTTGCAAAGCAGGTGCAGTATGTGACTAAATCATTACAGCGGATCACTGTGGATCTGTTAAGCAGAATCTTATCGGAGGTTACTCTATGAAACCTATGCATATGTATATCCCCTTCATCTCAAATCGCCGATGGAGCTATGGTCAACACTATTATTTCTGACTTTTTTTTTTGTACAAGACTTCCAATAGACCTTAATGTTAACAAAACCTACAGTTAAAAAATAACTAAATAACATCAGTTTACAGTCCTTTGTAGGAGTTGGTTGAAATTAGCACTCCCCCCTTCATTTCTATCCATGCATTTAGCAAAAGTGGCTAATCTCACAGAATCTGACGTTTCTCCGAGTGAATGTAGCCTATAATTTAACGTTGTTGCATTGTATTAGGAAACACATTAATTTTTTTGACTTGACACTTTCTATATTCAAATAACATGTCACAGGATTTATCCGCAAGATCACAGGAATAAAAAGTGAACACAAATCTAAATCAGTTTGTTCTTACACAATGTTCTCTCCAAACGCAGCCGTCCGGTTCACTGTGTCCTTGTGCGGAGTGCGTATCCCAGAGGCACCAGATGAGTGGAGAGGCCATCGCTTATTACTTGGCAAAAAGACACGGTGCCCATCAATGCTTTGTACTACAGGGGTTTAAAAGAAATTATTAATACCCTTAACAAATGTTACGTAATCCCCTCGGGCAATTGTTTCACCAAAGCCGAGCTGCATGTTCAGTATACTAAATGTGAAAGAAGAAAGACCAAAGGGATGATGAAATTGGGACGGATTTGAATATAAGGCTCCATTGCCTTATATGAACCGTACAGTGCATTATAGCATGTGTCTTAACAGAGAAGGCTGCAAACTGCACAGTAGAGGAGAGGATACTGAGCCAGGGTCTTTGGCATGGGCTGAGCAGCAAATAGAGTCTGCAGTGGATACAGAACTGGAGGATTTAACAGTAGCCATATTCCCATTCACGGACGTTGACAGGAATGAGGCCCCAAAGCCATGAGACTAAACCACAAAATCAGGCCTAAACTGTTTACCATGATATACTTTCCCTCAGCATAAATGAGAGATAGTAAGGTATTATTTTGTCACACCCTCAGTTGCTTGGATCTCAGTATTTCTCAAATTCTGTGAAGCGTCTGGTCTCATGAGTTCTTGTGAAAAAAGTTCAGTATTTTTGGCCATATCTTGCAATGGAACAGAATCCTTTCAAAACCATGGACTCGCGCACTAGAAATGTACTTAGACCATAACGGCCCTTTGCTGACTTCCTTACATGACAGAATAACTAACCCACTATGACATTACTTTACTTTCAACATTACATTCATTCTAACGAGAACAGTCAGAATTGGTTCCTGCGTCACAGATGAAAAATAACTGTCCATTGTTCCTTTTGAATTAAACCTGGCCATCACTGATAACCCTTTGGGCGCCACATTTTTCAGCCGTTTCAAAAATCCAAATGACACTTTTTGTATTTTTTTTTAGTGTGGTATATCTTATTACATGGGACAGGACATAGACCGGTACCACAC
>JAVQKC010119551.1:0-18484 GCA_036025475.1 Philypnodon macrostomus
TGAGCCTGGTGGCGACAGAGGGGCTGGTGAAGGTCTGGGGTGCATGTGGTGTGAGCCTGGTGGAGACAGAGGGGCTGGTGAAGGTCTAGGGTGAATGTGGTGTGAGCCTGGTGGAGACAGCGGGGCTGGTGAAGGTCTAGGGTGCATGTGGTGTGAGCCTGGTGGAGACAGAGGGGCTGGTGAAGGTCTAGGGTGAATGTGGTGTGAGGCTGGTGCTGGTGAAGGCCTCTTTGTTCTTCATTTCAATCACGAGTGTCTCCCATTCTTCTATGGTGCTCCATGATTCTGGTAGCATCCCATGTATGCTAGAGACCTGATTTTCAAGCTTTTGCTTGTCAGATCTCAGCTGGTTCACCTCAGCCACTCATTCCACCTCTTTCTCCAGAAGAATATGAAGTGTTTCCACTATGTTCATCAAAGGCTTTTTCTGACTAAGCAGCTCATGAATCTTCTTCAAGTTTCTTGAAGCTCTGCGATTTCAGATTTGAGAGACACGATCTCTGTAACGCAGGCCTCGGTCTTCTGTGTTTGGAACTCAGCTGCTCCTCTGTTCACCAGAAGCATCTTGGTTTCTTCAAGCTCAGAAATGTTCTGCTCAGATTTTCTGGTCATCCGCTCTGTCTCCTGCTCTAGTTTGATGTTGGCCTCTTGAAGCTCCATGATTGTGACTTTAAGGCATTCCATCTCTGTTCCTCACGCCTCGTTTGTCTCTCACTTTGAGCTTGAGAAGTTCTGAAGTCTCGTTGTGGTGGAGCTTGCAGATCTTCTCATCGTCCTCAAATAATGAAACTAAAAGCTTCAGATTATTTCTCTCAGTTTTGAGATTGAATAGTGTTCCTCAGATCTGAGTTGGTCAGTTTTAACCTCAGGATCTCATCATCTTGGGCCTCTCCTTTTCTCTTCCTGGATGTATATATCTTTGCCTACAAGTTCTCAATGGTGACCTTGTGCTTGGGCCTCTTTCTGGGCTTGAAGGTTCAACTCGATCTCCCTGGTGATCCTGGCCAGTATAACTTAACTCTAGGGCCACCATATCCTCCATGGCCTTAGCAGACTCTAACCCAAGCTTTTTGTTCTCCTTGGTCAGCCTTTTGACCTCCTGTCTGAGCGATTTCTTGCTCTGGAGCAGATAATGCACTTACTTAATTATTTGGGACTTAGTAGCGCCTGAAAACCAACTCAGGATTTGAGTAAAGGTCTGTTGAGTTTGATCTTCTAAGACCTCCTCCAGAACCATGTCAATCTCAGCCTCGCTCTCTCGAGGGAGACACGCTGAATAAACGGAATGGTAGAGGGGCGTTGGACAATATTCTTGACAAATATCAAGGTCAGTCATTTTGTGGTTGTCTTTGATGGAGGCGGATGTCTGTAATGCTCTAGAGATGATAATAATAAACTCTGCCTATATTTGACTGAATGATAATGGATTTGTGGTCAGTGGGACTAGGTGGGGTGATCTCGCAATATATCACAATTTTACTTTAATCTTTTGCGGATTATGATCAGCTGTACAACTTTCTTACTGTAAAAATGGTCTCAAATAGTGTGCAAAATACAGTATTTTAATGCTTGCGTGTACCGTGGCAAGTTGCCTAGTTGCCTCGTCTCTGGTTTTGAAAGGATTGATTTAATGATTTATTTTTTTATCAAAATTCCAGATTCTTTTCCCTTTAAATCAAGGGTGCTCAAACTTTTTTCTTCAGGGGGCCAAAATAAAAATGTATTACTGGTCCACAGGACAAATGCAAATATTTGCAATTTAATGAGATTAACATTTCACGCTTTCCTTATGAATATTTTAGCATAATAATATGTAATCTGGGGATCTTGGGGTTCTTTCCTGCAAAAAATGTTTTATATACCTTTTAAAATGTTTTATATACCCTTTAATCAACATTCCCGTTAATATGGACTGTGATGGTTGTCTAAACATAATTAAAGCTAAATTATATAGTTTTTGACCCTCATCCAGTTAAATGTTTTACCAATCTTGTAAAATCTAATTGAATGTAGCCAACCATTGGGCCAACTCTGAGCGGAACTGAGAATCTGGACATTCAGCCTGTGTCATTGATAAGTGGGCTTAGTATCCATAAATTCTGGGATTTCCTGGCAAGCCAAATCAAATGGCTTGGCATGCCAACTTTGGCCCCCAGGCACCACTTTGGGCACCCCTGCTTTAGATTATAGTTTTCACAAACAACATCTCATACATTAGAAATACAGTCTAGTTAGAATTATACAATCGAGTTGCTGTATCTATGACATATCTGACTGGCTTTGGTCAAACATCACTGCAACTGCCCTCTCTATAGTGACCATATAGCACAAAGGACTTGAATTTAGCCACATGATCTATGTTAGCCCTAACCCTTGTCAAATGCAACTAAAAATACCTCACAGCTCTGCTCTGCCTCCCTGCTTCCCTTCTCAATGCTTCACAAATACCCACAGCTGAGACCTGCACATGAAGAGATTGATGTCCTCATCCCTGGCTTCAGAGAGGCCCGGGTTTGTAGAGGTAGAGCTTAAAACTCCATCAACCGGCCCATGAAGCGATCACATAGGTATAAGAGGACATCCCAGTGACTGTGGCTTTCTTTACACATAAAATAGTCCATATAATCTTTGACCACTTCAAGTCCAGTCTCAGGTGTGGGTTTGACATTTGGAAGGTCATCCCCCGATGGCTTTGATCCGAGTGGTCATTTGGGAGGGCAGCCAGTGTGTCCATACTTTGTTGTGCTGCAGCTGTGTTTATGATTACTGCATAGTTTTGTGCTCTCAGTGATGTTGACTTGATGAAGGCTCAATGGATTATTTTCTCACAAATATATTTTTACATTTAAATGTAGTGGTGTTTTCAGAGATGAGGATTTCGTCAATTCAAAATCCTTCAAATTATCTTAATAAATGAGAAGTTATCAAAACCATAGAAACAACATCAATAAAACAATGTCATCTGGCACAGCACATTGTCTCAAAAACCCTGTAGACACCCTTGAAAACGAGATGATATATCCCAAGGGGCTATCCAAATGAAGTAAAATGCTATTCACCAACACATATTTGATTATTTGTTTGTTTACTTAGCTCTTTCTGTAAGAATGATGGGGAGAGGACTTTAGAGACAGCACATGTCGTATGTTGTAGTGACTCTGTGATTCAGAGTCTGTGTGTTGAGGCCATTAGTTGGCACTCTTTGAAAAATTTCTGGATCCAGACGGTGATCCGGATCACTCCCAAAATTAAATCAATTGTTTCTTGTGTCATTTCTGAAATTCTTGAAAAATTTCATCCAAATGCTATTCATTAAAAAATCCTGTATTCAGACGGTGATCTGGATCAATCTCAAACTCAAATCCAATCAGTCTAAACCTCCTTGGCAGATTTAAAAATGCCTGCCTAAAATATTTCATTCATTGTAATTCATTCCTCAAGAATGACAGCGACAAATGCATGTTTTGGGTGGTTGGGAGGGAGACTGGGTACCTGGAGAGAACCAACCGTAACACAAAGAGGATATGCACACACTGACATTTGCAAGGTCATCCCCAGATAGCTTTGATCCTAGTGGTCATTGGCAGGCCTTGTGTCTGTGCTTTGTTCTGGTCAGGTTGTGTTTATGATTACACTCTCTCTGCATTCTCAATGACCTTTGCTGCAGTGAAAGGTGAGACCGTGCGGTGTGTGGTCGCCGGTCGGTGGTATCTGACCGTTGCCGCAGCGATGTAAACAAATGGCTCTGATTTTCTCTCTTACCTGTTGCCTTTCCGTCATCCTGACAGGGTGAGAGTGCTGCCAGAACGCCTGTCACCCCTCAACAGCGGCACGAACAGTAAACAAGCAAACATACCCTGGCCTGAACACACACACACACTGCATGTGTCAATAAAGTGCCGTGCATTAGGCTGCAGAAGATGAAGGACAAAAGGGAGGCATTTGAATTGCAAATGAAACCGCAAAAACCTCGGGTCATTTTTCCTGCTTTTCATGTTTGAAAGTGTTGTCATTCGAGCCAGGACTTGCAGCTCTGCTTGTTGTTGTCATACCATAGACATTTTGCTTTGAATATGAGCTTTTGTGGACTTGTAATTATGGTGTAAGTCACTTTTTGGCCAGTCTACAAGTGAAGTCTTAAAAGCTTTCCAAAGAATAGTAAGTTGTGTACAGTGACATTTTGGACAAGGAATGGGCTACTCGTTGCATTGTAAATCAAAAGTGGGAGAGTGTTTTCACGTTATTATTTGTGAGGACTATATATTAGAAACTACAGCTGTGGGGTCATAAACACGACTATGAGCGCTTAATTTGGGCATTTAATTGCATTTGTAACGTTAGTCGTTTCTGAGATTTCTGTCTTTCAATTTTCCATTTGTGTTAGTTTTACCTGTTTTGTCATATCAGCAAATAAAAAATATAGATATGCCACATTAAAGTCTTCTATGACAGCCTATGTGGCAGTAAAAATCTGTGTTACCACACATGTACCCATAATTCCTTACACTACATCATCCCTGTTCACACATATTTTAAAAAATAAAATATTAGAGTATAGGATTCAAAAATATGACATAATCTTGCTGGTTTTATGTTATATACACCTGCAAATTTGCTATTGACGATTGAAGCTAGTTTCTGATGTCAAAATGATGACACGACAACTGCACTGGCAAAGTGTAGTGTGTATTTGTGTGCGTTTTTGTGTGTGTGTTTACTGTCAGCTCCAGGCTCAGGTCCAGCTCCAGACACTGAGCAGACTGTCCTTCTCTGTGGGTCACAGCCTGTGTGCTCACTGCCAAGGCCAGCTTCCTGTCCTGTGTCACTGACAGACACAATTTAACTCAGCACATAGCCATGTTAGAGTAGCACTGTGGATGAATATTATGGAAAATATACACACAGCACAGAGTTCAAGATGGGATTAATCATGCTGTTGAGTTCGCAAGTGCAGCAGTAATGTCTACGAGTGCCTCCTCAGACATGAACAATGCAATTCCTTCACTGTGATCTTGAACAATATCTTTTCATCTTTCCACACTTCCTTCAGATCTCACTCTCCTTGCCTCTTGCTCATGTCCTTGTGAACATATGGACTGAATAAAGAAGCTAGGATTTCAAATTAAATTGCAATGAAGATGACTATTATTATTTCACTTCCCAAACACAAAGCATCTGGCACTGTCTGTGAGATGTGGCTGCTTATACACAGATGTACATAGAGGAGTTTTGTCTGTTGCATCTCCATTATGTGAATTCAACTTTTCTGACTTTTCTAATAATAATCATATCAATTCATCTTTTTCTATTGTGTTTTTGCAGGGCATCCTGGGTGTGGGGCAGAGGCAGCCTTACAGAACTAAAAGATCCCTGCTGGTTCCTCCCATGATTGTTACAGAGAATCAGAGGCCTCCTTTCCCCAGGATCATTGGCAGGGTAAGATGCACTGCAGGTGGATTCTCTAGTTTTAAAACTCAGCCACGTCTCATAAAGGAAATAGACCGTAAACAGAAATGCTCTGTAAATGTCAGTGTGCCAATAAAAGAGTCCACAGGATGTCTAGATTCTATAGTTGTCCATTGTGTCCATTGAGGTATAACTGTTTTACATTGTCCTATTGGAGTTGGTTTATTTTTATGGTGCATCTTTATGGCACACTCCAGTTTTATGTTATCGCAATAAGATATTCTGATATAAATGAAATACAATATATGTGGGGCCATATCTGATATCTGATTAAAAAAACACCATACAGTATATAAATAATATATAAAAAAAGTGTGTTTTTTTTTTAAAGGGGCACGATGCAGCTTTTTACTTCAGAGTCATTGTGATTCAAAAGGAGTTGTCGTGGGGTGAATGAAGCTTCCTTGCTAGGATGAATGTCCCTGGAAGTCTCGGGTCAAGTCACAGGTCTCGCCAAAACCACAAATTGTTTATCAACAGGCTATTACAGGGCTCCAAGAAATGAAAAGAGGCAAAATTGACAGTAGCTTTATAATAGTCTATAGCAGGGGTGGGCAAACTGCGGCCCGGGGGCCACATGCGGCCCTTTGGGCTTTTTAATCTGGCCCGCCAAGCATTTTCTCTTATTTTTAAAATGATAAAATATTGCCAATGTATCACTCACGTTGTTATAACCTGCAGTAACCAGTTAACTCCACATCGACATATGTTTTCCCTGAGGTCTGATCGAAGGCTGTATGTCTCATTTGTCAGAGATGGTTGCAGTTTACAAAGAATACAATATCAGTCAGCCCACGAGGCACATTTTTAAACCCCATGTGGCCCTTGAGTCAAAAAGTTTGCCCACCCCTGGTCTATGGTCTATGTACAAAGTCTATATTCTTTGGGTTTTGAGAAATGTGATCAAAACAGTGAAAAGTTGCATAGTGCCCCTTTAGTTAATTTTGCATATATGATAATTGCATATAATCCATTAACTAGAAGCGGCCTCTAAATGGTAGCGTTGGCTTTCATGTTTTCTTAAGAATACCAAAGGCTATGTTCATATAATCAGTTTTCAGGTCAGGGTTGTAGTGTTGTTTGGGTGTGAGGAAATGTAGGCTATATTTAAACTGTTCCGGACAAAACATTTTGAAAGCTTCCATTATCTCCCACTTAGAGATACTGTGAGTTTTTGTTTTTGTTCTTAGATGTATGATGTATAAAATGAGTACCATGCTAACTGCAAGCCTATAAAACTCCTTTCCACTGCTATTGCACACCATATGAAAGTCTTGCAAATAATATGTTTTCTGGGGAAATGTCTTAATGCTAACCCAAAGCATTAATTTGAATGATTTAAAAGCAGCATTTAACGTTTGTATTCACTCGAGGTTTAAGTCATAGTTCCTTGGACCCTGTGTAATGTGCTGTTAGGGCACACATTAAAACATAACCGTATGGATTTCATCTGGAACAGTCTTAACATCAAAGAGCAATCATTATCACAATATGATGCCCTGCTTGGTAGCTGTGGATCTACCACTGTGCTTTGAATATTAGTGCATTGAGCGTGTGCATAAATCCCACTTTTTTTATCTCGAGTCCCTGGATAATGTCAGGCAAAGGGAATGTGAACAAGTACGGCTGCTTAAGATGAAGGATGTTTAATAGAAAAAAAGCCGAGCCGCATCCTCCCTCAGGCATTGCGTCAGGTAATTTGCTTTTATGAATTCATAGTTTTCTGGGAAACACAGCAGGCAAATGAGATTTTAGAAACGCTCTCTTTCAGCAATATAGGAATGATGTTCTGCTACAGTAACAGCACAGTCAAATATAGTGTAATTGAAAAAAAGGACTTTCTACTCAATGTGAATATTCTATTTACAAAAACAAAAACTATGTATTGGACTGAACATGTAATATATTTTATTTTCTATTTTAGCTTCACCCCACTTGCATTTTAGCCTGTTTATTTATTTTATAACAAATCTTTGGTTAGGTAAATTTATGCTACAAACCCCTATCCACAAAGACATCAGACACCAGATCTACTCATACTGAGCGGTGCATGTAATATATAATTGTGCCTTGGGGTTCTCAGCAGCACTGGGCCTGGTCTTCCAGCTAGCAGCACTGAGCTACTCTTGTCTTGTAAAACATCTTGCCTCAGAGGTATGTCCTGGATTGACCCATCTGCTGTTTCTAAATCAGATTCATTGTGTTGTTGATCATTTATTATATTGTACGACACAGTTGCCCTGACAAGAGCCAGACTGATATGTATAGCCCTACGTTTCAGTTCGAGTTCTACATATTGAGAATGACTGTAAAATAGAGTGACATTCAGAAGATTATTTTGTAGTGATTGGGCTAGTGATGACCTTCCATTTGTACAAGATTGTTGCTGCTTTTGAAAATTATCTTTGATCTTCTGTTAAACATAAAACCATTCACTATGATTCATTCATGCCACAGTCACACACTTCTGGTGGTAAACTACCTTTGTATCCAGCCACAGCTGCCCTGATGGCACTACTCTGGAAAAGTAATCTAATTAGTAATTACTTTTCAAATGTAATCATAAGGGATTACTTTAGTTAATTGATCAAAAAACAACCTTTCGCTCAAAAATTATTTATACACGGCTATGCACCATTAAAGGTGTATAGCCATAGCCTACAATAGTCTATATAACTACATCTAAATAGCCTAATAGAATAGATCTTATTATTTAAATTGAATTGAATTAGCTTAATTTGTTGGAAATGTGTTTTGTCCAGCGCCTGGTTTAAGGATTACTTGTGTATAATGGATAGAGGCATTTCCTACATTAATCTGATTACATAGTTACACATTTTAACGGCATTACATTACTGCTTTACAAAAAACAGTAATCTAATTACTGACGAAGACATGACCGCTATTCCGTGCTTATGGCCAATCATACTTTTCATTTGTAGGCAAAGTGGTAATTGTCTTTAAGGACAACATGGGAGTAGGATGGACTGCCAATCCTCTTTACCACACTGAGCCATTCCAACATGACAACAGAACTCATATCCCTGGCATGTAGCACTGGATTGTTATCCTGTTGCATGGAGTTGTTGTAGATCCAGATGTATGATATGATATCACCTTGTGGTGACCCATATTTTTGTGGGTCAGTCCTCCTTGGGTATGTTGCTAATTCCTCCCCTGTTGAGCTGCTCAGATCAGAGAAAAGAGTGGCGTCAGCAGATGGGTTCAGTCATGTGGGGCAGAGGTGATTTCACATTCTATGGATCAGCTGTAGATGTGTGAGCTCTGTGCCACCATATTCTCACATGTACACACCCCCTTGACAAATTAGATGAAATCTTCATACATAAATGCAGTATTCTCTCCCACAGTCCGTTGTCACCCATATTTCTGGTCCCCACTATGCGTCCATCTTTGCATGGGAAGACAGGCTAATGTGAGCTTTTTCATTTCAATGGATGCTATATGTTGGCAACTTGGCCAAATTGATTTTCCACACCAATAATTTCCCCTCTTCTCATGCAACCTACCACTTTCATATGGCAGCCACTCATTTTTCATGTGCTCCCCTTATCCCAGTGAAATAAACAGAGGTGAGATGGTGATGGCTTTGGCACCCTGTTAACTAAAGTTAAGACAGTTATTCAAGATTCAAGATTCAAAGTGTTTATTGTCATATGCACAATAGGAAACATGTTTCCCTGCACAATGGATTTCTTACTTTGCTGCCCGGACTGGATGCCAACAATAAAATAGTAGAAAATAATATTATATTATGTATCAACACATACGTATTGAATTCATGACCCCACAATTAAATCATACATTGTCAGCATAATGTGCAGGATAAAAATAATAATAATTGTAATAAGATTGTATTTGTCACAGTAGGATTGTGTGTTCAGCATTCATTAAAATATAAAAATGACCCCTGCACACTAGATAGTGCCTGTGTTGACTTCAAGGGCAAGGGTGGGGTGACTGTCAGCAGGCCTCACAGGAGAAGGGTAAGAACCTTGTTTGTGTCACAGCTCCTGCTCTGCTGTAGAATTGTTTTGATACAGAGGTCTCTAGCCTGGCCTCCCCCCAGGGACCTCATAAACAGCTCACAACAGCTCGCAGCAGTAGCCCAGGCACGCCATGAAATTGATATGCTTAAATGTTTCTTTTAGTATCTGCCATTTCAGTCACACTTGATGGAGCCATTTTTCAAAGGGCTCAAGAATTGCACAAGATAAATCAATCATCCCTCTAGTAGTTAAATGCATTTTTTCTTGTAGTTTGAGATTGAGTATGAGCCATCGCTGGAATGGCAGCCATACTGGAGACTGGGTGAAATCTATTTCCCAGTACCACAGTTACGACATAATACTACTGTGCAAAGGTTTTAAGCAAGAGTTTCTATCTGTGTTCTGAATAAATCCACTTTAAAATGTCAAGGCTTGATATAGAACTTTATATTTTTTACATAAAGCTAAAAAATGAATAAAACTCAACAAAATACCATTATAAAGATTAGGTATTCAAATATAGAATATGTAAATAACTCAATTTGGACAAAAATGTCAGATAGAACCTTGAAATTCTAAGGGCAGTAAAGTAGTAATGCTAAATAAAATATTCCTTTTATTGCATCGTTAGCAAGAAATAATCATAATAATTCTAAAATTATATATTATATTGGAAATAAGCATTCATTTTATTTAGTTTCTCAACAAATTCTTCCGAGATCCAATCACATTAAGAAACACAACTTAGTGAGCATATTTCACAGTAAGTAGTCACTCAGACAAGCTTTTAGTATATCCCACATAAACAGATGTCCCAGACACATTGAAGTTCACTTTTTTCCCTTATTTTTTCTCATTAAGTTGACAATTGCACAATAAATATTTATCTACAGTTAATCTCAAATGACTGGTTTACGTATGTGCTGTTGCTAAGTGGAAGATTAATGTCGCAAGCAATGTTTCCACTGACTGCATCACTATTTGAGCAGTACTTCCACAGTTTGGCATGTGTTTTATGTGAGCATCATTGTAGAAAATGACACTCAAAGCCTTAGTCATTTAGTCTAATTGATTCCCCTAATTGTCTAAGGAAGATCAGTAGGTTGTTGTGTTGCTCAGCATGTTAATCATGGCCGTTCCTGGCAAATGTTAGCCAGCGGTAAGTTCAAACCGTCTGTCTCAGTTTCCAATTCAAGCTTGGACCCCAGGACAAACTTACCAGATGTGAGATAAGCATCAGAAGCTTTGAGACAAAATGCTGTTCCTGTCCAAGCTTCAATAGGTTTGAGTTATTGCTTTTTACTCTTTAGGGAAACTAACATTACCCTAGGCCTTACTCTTGTAAAATAAAATATATGGTAAACCCACAATACACGGACTTCTCCACTTTAGACAAGGACTCTCCTATTTACTCTTAGTAGGTTCTTGCGAGACTAACATATGCATGGCAGAGACCAAGAGCGTTACATCGCCTTGTGGCTAGTCCCAAAAATATGGTGCACTTTGCTGTATAGGCGCACTAACTGAAGGCAGTAAATGGGCCCAATTATTAAGGGTCTCCTACAACTCATTCTCTGAAACTGGAAAACTGATAAAAAATGTACATGCAGCTAGTCATACATAAGTTATTTTTTGTGCATAAGATAAAATTCTTGATTCATGGTTATGATAGTTGCCCTCCTCTGTCTTATTTTGATTGGCTCAGGATCCAGCTCCTGGCAGTGCAAACCTGCCTAACTAATCAGGGCTACTTAATTAGCACCATTGTTTTAGTGATGGCTTGTGGTGAGATCTCTGCCTGGGCCCAGCACATCCCACTAGGTCCCTGTTCTACTCGTCCTTTCCCTTTCATTAACAGGCAGAAAGTGGCAGCAAAATCAGGCACAACAGTGGACAAGTCTGGACACACACTTTCGGATACTGGTGCACAACAATACACATGGACTATCTGTGGTCTCTCACACCCGCACATCTCAGCACTGGCCTGCTCCCAGAGGTGTTTTCATGGCCAGTGACTGTGGTTCGCAGCTGGCTGTATGACCTTGATGGGAATAAGAGAAGCACTGCAGAGAGATGCCTGCATACAGTCTCACTCTCACACACAAACACAAAACCTGGAATGTCAAACCTCCTACAGTTTTCTGTCAAAAACCGGCAGAAACACGGGATGTGTGAAAGTGTTGGCAGTGATTGGGCACTGAATTATCATGATAATGAATCTCACATATTTTAGCCCTGATTTGCACCGCAGAGTCTTTTCAACACTTTATAGGCATAGCTCAACTCTGACACTAGCCAGCCTACTAAATGTGGGTATATTTTAGTATAGTCTAATTACGCTCCTACTAGCACTATGTCCAGTAAGATTTTATACAAATTGATCAGTTTAGGTTTGAATTTATGCAACCAAAAATGTTCCCTATGTTCTAGGTGAAATTTTGTCTACATTTTTATTTTTTATTTTAGCTCATTATTGTCCCAAGTGAAGAATTTGAACTATAGTGTCAACGCTATAGGGTTGATTTTATACCATTGTTAATCCACTTGTACAGCTGCTTTTCTGACACATCACAGAAACTCACAGTGCCAGTGGAGGCCTTATCTACATACAATACAATACAATACAGACAAAAGGTGCCTATTGGTTATTGTAGCTTTGGAGGAGGTAGTTTTTCGTCATAGCACCACACCTCCCTGTCATCTTCATGCAGTATCACAGGCCCAGCAGTCTTTCATGTTTGGCTCGGGTGGTAATGAGAGCTGATAGAAAGAGGCGAGACCATCCCATCCGTCCTCCCACGTACACACAGTAGGCACAGTCGGAGCCACTGGGTTCACCATTCTTCACCAGGATGTGTGAAAGACTCCTACCCCCACAGAGACGTCTAATCAGGCTAAACTTCTCCCGACACTTCATCATCCCAAGTTACTGCTGTGTCTTACTTTATACTTTATTCTCATTCGACATCCTCTTACAGCCCCTAAAGCCGTAGCACTACTTCCTTGTGTCTATGCAAGTTTGATGCGGAGCCATCTGTGAGGAGTTCTACCTCTTTCTATATGTTTTTCATCAGTTCTGTGTAAACGTTTAGGCAAAGCAGTAAAGTATATTAACTTGGGTGTTGTCATACTACAAAAGTGAGAAGGATATTCACCTTAGTGCCGATCTACATCGCCATCTGGATACTTGAATATTTACAGCATCCTACCATTGTTTCACTTTATAGCTATTGTGGCTTAGCTGATCTCAACAAGTCTGTCTGAGAGGAGCATGATGATACAGAAAGAAGAGAGCAGAACATTCCATTCATATATGTAAAATTGTGGTCACATGACTGGATTTAGAGATTTCTTCTGAACGCACACTAAAAAAAGTTTGTAAACTGATTATCTACTATATTTTTTAATGTTCTTTATCTAACATGTCAAAACTGTACAAAACTGACATTTTCACATTGTACCTACAAGAGTAGATACATTTACTTTGCATTGCAATGTATCTCCCTTTATAGAGATAGCGATTACGTGTGTGTGCTGTGGTATCAGACATCCTTATTGCACAGGGAGTGGATCATGTTCAGACATTATAACAATATAATGTACAGGTAGTTGCTCATGTAGGTCTATATTGTTCTGATAATTCATATGCAATATGAGATGGGCTGCAGTAGAACTACAGTGACTATCATATGGATACATATGTACATGGAGATAGTGTACTATAGGGAAATCTGTCTTTCCCATTGTAATTATAAAGAACATGGCTAAATAAGTTTCTTTTTGGCAGGGATCTCAGCATCTACGGGCCTCAGGTGCAATTGCAGTCAAGGCTGACATAGAGACTTTATAGAGATAACATTCCCTTTCACATTCATTCACTATAGAGGCCTATAACAGAAGCCAGAGATCTTGTATCAACCAACACTTACCACTCTGCACCAACACAGTAAAATAAATGTAAACAATTGTATAGATTCTGTATATTCCTCCCATACATTCTGATTCTGAACACAATATTGCGTTATATGAACACTGGCTCTGGTAAATGCCTGCATGCATCAGTGACATTTTTACACCAATGAATCATAATGAGACAGGCTAGCCTTTCAAAGTGAACACAAAACATTTTCTTATTAATACGAGTCATTTGGGTTCATTACTTTCTCGTCTACGGGGAAACAGAAACATTTTCTGTCTCTTTGACGCACTGTCTGGCTGTGATGTTTCAACATAACTGCCCGATACTGAAGACAAGCCTCTGATTTTAATTAAAAGAACAAGTCAAACCTAAACAAGAATGAACAAACTGAGGGAGGGACTGATGATACAGTGGAATATGATGAGGCGATAATGAGATATACACAGATCAAGCCAAAGGGCACTGAAGGACAGGGGTAACAAGCAGGGAGCAAGGATCCTGGGAGTGCACAGGGCTTAAGATAAAGTAAAATAGTAAAATAAATGGCAGAGAACATTGGAGGGGCTGTGAGGACTCGAGAAGCGCCTGGTGTTGGAGCGTGTTCTCATCACCCATGCTCTTTCATGTGAGCTATAGAAAGGCCGTCATTTTTAGCTGCCATCCCATAAAAGGGTTCCTCATTAAAGGTGACCTCACGGCATCCCTGTGATCAGGACACACAGATCTTTGACACGCTGCAGCAGCACTAGTGCACTTACCCAGCTGTGTGCTTTCTATGAGTGTAAAGACCACATACAGTATATACAAAATCTGTGGGTCTGAAGATTGAGGATTCTGTATTTTTTGCATTCTCACCTAACAATCAGGTTTTGGATTCAGTCTCAAAGTTGTAATAGTAACAGAAGAGTTGGCAGCTGTAAAACCAACCTAAATTATGCACAAAAGACTAATCCTCCAGATTGGTACTCTTCCAAGATCAAGGGTGCAGCTCAGTGGTCACCCACTGCTCCTGAACTGATTGCCCCAGGGGTACAAATGACATCATCCCTTATGGAAAGTAGTATTTGCAGTGGTACATTTGCATGTGGAATTACTTCAATAACTTATTACTGTACCATTATATAAGTAATAATGTTTCTACTTGAGTAATATCATTTTAAAATAACTACTTTTTATGTAACTACTTTTTAATATATTTTTCAGACCATCACCAGTGCTAATTAAAGCTTTATTTTGATGTTTCTCACTCTCAAAATCTTTTACATGACCTCAGAATATTTTTTTAATTTTTTTAATTTTATTTTTTATTTTTTAAGCACTAATTACTTTTTTCTCTCTTTTCTCTCTTGATTCCTTCTGGGACACCTGCTGTGGATCCAACAGTCACATGTAAGTAGATGATACACACACATACAATGTTTACTGCATTGTAATTGATATCAATATACAACCAGCTCATTTACATGAAATAGATACTAAAGCATTACATACAGTATAAGTTATAGACTACTTTAGAGGCTTTGATCTGCTCTGCACTCATATTCTCTCAAAATGCACCAGCTGATGAACTTAAATCAAACTCTTGTCAGCCATTAATTAGTCACACCAATCTCCATATATTTTTGCTTAAATTTGCACCATCTAATGAAAGCTTTTTTGCAGCTTCTCAGTTGCAGAGAAGAGACTAACATTGGTTAAAGAAGTCATCTGGAGTTATTTGTGTGTGTTTGTGGTGTGTACACAGGTTATTTCTTTGGAGAAGGCGGGGAACCATATCTTCCAGCTGACAGGCCCAGGCGCAGACCGGGATCCCAGAGGTCTCTTCACTATTGACATCCACACAGGAGACGTGTCAGTCAGCCGCTCACTGGACCGGGAGGCCATTGACTCCTACCAGGTCAGAACCACAGAGTCTACCTATGCACCTGCAATCTCTTATGCTGTCTGTGCATCTCTGACTTCGAACATTACCATTCGGATAATTGTGATTTCTATTCATTTTCATGCATTAATACATAAGCAGGTGCAGCACTTTTTTCTTCCCCTTTTTGAATGAATATTTGCAACTTAGTTCTGAGTCTTAATCTTGTCCTTGTAAGTCCAGATTTTGACTTGGTGTAGAAGAGGAAAGGTCAGCATTTTTGTATTTTACTCAACGGTAAGAATTGTTTATTTGCTGTCAGTTCCCGAAGGATTTTTGTGTAACTAACAATACAGTTCCTCAAATATGAAAAGCAAGTCAGGGACCGACAAAAAATCTTTAAGTGACTTGATTTTATCCAGTTTTCTGAAGCCAGACGAGAGCCGGGGCATTCAGCAGGATGCAAGCTGTTGATAAGCTAAGTGGGTTTAAGAAAACTCCCAAAAAATAACTCACTTGGTAAATAGCAGCAGATGTTAGATGATAGAGAAAGAAAGTGCATGCACAAAGACTACCAAATCTGTTTTGTTTGGTTTCTGCAAAATTATGCATGGCAACACTAGGATAAATGTCTGAGTCAGGATGTTTACACTCACCTCTGCACCTGGTTAGTGTGTGGCTTGTTTGAACATTGAGCACATATTGTCTTTTATAGAATGCAGATAGTATTAATAGAATTAGAAGAAAATTGCCAGATAGCACAGGCCTCTATCAAGTCTATGACCCGATGTTACAGAGATACAGTGTCACAATTGGGAGTTGAACGACAGTTGCATCTGGTATTGTGGGGTATAAATGCTTGTTCCATAGAGTCACAAACCACTCATATCTTACAACTGCAAAGAATACATATACTGGATTATTCATTTTTGGGTATTATCATACAAAAGTGCATCCAGACAGTGTTCCAGATCTATAACAACAAAAACATGACTAGCCTTTACTGATTCAAAAATGCATCCACTGCTTGGTCTTTTTTCATTTCTTGAGGCTAATAAGCAAACAAATCAACAAGAGCAAAAAGCTGTATGTATAAAATAAACCAATATGTGGCAGAAAAATACAAGAAATCTAGAATCTTTCAAACTTAGTGTAGATTTTCAATACTATACAGAATAAGAGCTGTATCTGTAAAAACGGGACTATTGTAATCATGCTGAACCAAAGTATAATTGTGCTTGTGCATGCCCATAAGACATATCTCTGATAACACTCCACCACACACTGCTTTTCTATCGCTAATGCACTTAATGAGTTTTCTTCTCCGTCAGCACTACCACTAAATAAAACCAAAATTGTACACACACCCATAACTGCAAGCGTAACCACCCTTATCCAATAGTTTTTGTGTATATCTTATCATCTGGTGGCAAATTAGCACAATGACTGTGTGTTCTCCCTGCTGTAACAAAAGTTTGCATAGAGGACAAAGGGAAAGGTTTATCTTGTGTGATGACACGAGTGAAATAAATGTAAAAATAAAACACCATGAAAATGAAATGAATAAAACCAGAGACAAACAATATCAGATTATTATTTTGATTACTAATATCTTGGTGAAGGGGCGGAGTTGTCTACAGTGGCTGATAGGAAGCCCTGTAGTATAGTTACAGTACAGGTCTACAGTGAGATAGGGATGATTTATTAGAGCATCTATGGGAGAACTCCATTGTTAGTCTGTACATTAGTTTTGCTAAAAGAAACCGAATCCACTTGAGATCCCTTATCTTATGTCAGGCGCTTGTTTGCACAGTGTAAAAGCCTACTGAACCCTCATCTTTCACGGACATGCCTTGGCTTCCCTATTGGCTTATACACTCTATCACTGCTTCTGTTTTAGATAGTGGTAAAGCTGCATAAAAAAGCAATTTGAAAAATGCCTATCCAGCACTTGTGTTTAGCCATTTTTAAAGCTGTCAGGAGAGAAATGATGGAGAGCGTGTCACTCCTCTTGAGACGCTGCTTGTTTATAGCAACACTTTATTCCAGTCAGAAAACAATACTTCTGTTAAAGCAGCACTGCGACTATAATGTTTTGGAAATTAGTAAGCTCAAACTGCCCCTCCCATAATAATATTTTGAAGTAACTGTAATCTTGGAGTACTTTTACCCACCTCCGTGTGTCATGTAAGAAGCTTTATGTGAAAAATGTGATGATGTGGAAATTCTGTTCCTTGTGCCTTAATTTTTGAAAATATATTATTACATTTTTAGTTTAACTTTTGAAAATATCAAAATCTGTTTATCATATTATTTTGCCAGATTACAACAAAATTAAACAAATAATCTGACATTACACTCAAACAGTTACTCAGGACTCGAGTAGTTTTTTCACCAGTACTTTTCGACTCTTACTCGAGTAATTATGTGAATGAGTACTTTTTACTTTTACTTGAGTAACATTATTTTGAAGTAACCGTACTCTTACTTGAGTAAAATTATTGGCTACTCTACCCACCTCTGCCCCTGACTACTTATTGGCCTTATCCTCTATGGCTGTAGATGTAGCACTATGGAACAGGGTGGTCACACTACGAGATGTTATGAAGTTCAGAACTTACTGAGCCAACAAGTAAAATACCCATGAAATTCCCAATGCAAATTCCCAATCAAACTGTCCAGTCTATAGTAGACGTTGTTATTTTTTACATGACATTTTACATTAGTGCTTTCACACTTCTGTTAATATGACTCACTGCACACATAGGGAGCTATTGAATTTACTGTCTGTCAAACCTTTGGCCCTGGATGGAGATTAGAACAAGTCTGAATGCCTTTATAATCTTCCCATTATTTTTTTTAATTGTAGGCTTCAGTCAACACCTTTAGAAGTCATTTAGTGTTGGTTGAATTGATCCCATTGTTATTATCATGCCCATGGATCTATTAACATAACAGGATAGTGAGTAGCAAGATGGCTGACATTGATTTCAATTTGTTTTGCTCAATGGAGGATGATGCCAAAAATGTTCTTTACTTCCGTGTTATGGAGGCCGCCATTTTCCGCATCATTGGGGTTGTTTGGGCGGCAGTGGTGCAGTGGGTAGGTGCTCGCCCTTCAACCAGAGGGTCGGTGGTTCGAGTCCCCGTCCAAGCACACGCTGTTGTTGTGTCCCTGGGCAAGACACTTTAACCCACATTGCCTAGGAATGAATGTGGCCAGGTTGC
>JAVQKC010119565.1:0-13816 GCA_036025475.1 Philypnodon macrostomus
AGTCCTGGTAATATATAATATCTAGTTTATAGACCTGGTTTAGTCCTGCTAATATATAATATCTAGTTTATAGACCTGGTTTAGTCCTGGTAATATATAATATCTAGTTTATAGACCTGGTTTAGTCCTGGTAATATATAATATCTAGTTTATAGACCTGGTTTAGACTTTCTTTAGACTTGGCCTAGTCCTGGTTAGTCCTGGTTTAGAATTGGTTTGACCTGGTTCAGGCTCTGTTGAGTCCTGGTTTAGACCTGGTGAAGGTTTTGTTGAGAGTGAGACTGGGTTTAGATTGGATTAGACCTGGTTTAGAGCTTGTTTAAACATATTTTTTTCCTGAACCAGACTCTCAAATTATCTCTAAAAACACCCACTTTGTTTGACACAGAGGGAATGGGAGCAGAAGACGATCCTGAAAAAGTCAAAGAAGCCATCATCGAATGCTTTCTCCAGACAGACAAACATCTCCAGACTTTTGCCCGTCGCGAGGGCTGGGAGCGAGGTGGTACCACCGCAGTCTCCACTCTTATCTCACCATTTTACATCTACTTCGCCAACTGCGGAGACTCTAGGGCCATGCTTTGTAGGTCCGGCCAGGTTTGCTATTCCACCAGCGACCACAAACCATACAGTCCGCTAGAGAAAGAGCGAATTGAAAGTGCGGGAGGGTCTGTGTGCCTCCAAAGGATCAATGGGTCCTTGGCTGTGTCACGGGCATTGGGTGATTTTAGCTACAAAGGGGCAGAGAATAGGACTCCCTGTCAGCAGATGGTCTCGCCCGAGCCAGAGGTGTGTGTGGTGGAGAGGTCCTCCGCTGATGAGTTCTTAGTCCTGGCCTGTGATGGAGTTTGGGACACGATCACTAACGAAGAACTGTGCGCTTTCATTCACAACCGTCTGCAAGTGTGCACGGATCTGAGAGACGTCTGCACACAAGTCATTGACCTCTGCCTCTATAAGGTCAGACCTGGGTTAGACCTAGTTTTTAGTAGACATGGGTTATACTTGGCTTTGTCAGACCTGGTTTATTATTGGTTTAGACCTGGGTTACTTTTAGTTTAAACTTGGTAAATTAAGTCCTGGTTTGGACTTGCTTTAGACCTGGTGTAGATTTAGACCGGCAAGGAGTCTGCACAGGATCGAAGTAACGTCTGCACACAAGTCATTGACCTCTGCCTCTATAAGGTCAGACCTGGTTTAGTCCTGGTTCTAGTTCTAGTTTAGTACCAGTTTAGACCTAAATTATACCCAGTGTATACTTGGTTTTGTGAGTATGCCACAAGGGCCATACACAACAATTTAGAATTACTGCGTCCAAGTTTTTAGTGTTAGTCCAGGTTTAGGCCTTATATAGACTTATTTAGACATTCTTTTGACTAGGGTTGGAAATGGTTAAGTTCTGGTTTTCAATTGGTTTAGTTCTGGTTAGACCTTGTGACTTCTTTAGACTTTATAAACTCAATTTGTCCAATATTTTTCATAATATTATATAGCTTCTACCAAAATTCTGCTCTTTAGACTACACATTAGAAACATTATGTAGTCTGGACCACTGTGTCAATAGTGCTTACAGCCGTGGTAGATTGTGCTATGCAGTGCTGCACAGAAATGAACCCATTCATACACCACACATAATTTCAGTTGATAAGGGAGTTACATAATTGTTTTAATGGGCTTTGGGTTTATGTAATGACATAATCCTTTATTGAACACATTTGAATAACTGGTGTATATGTGAAGGACATTAGCAACAACACTTATAACACTGACAGTCATTACCCTTAAAATCTGCTGCACTCTAGTAGTCGTGGGTGAACAATGTTAGAGCACTGTTCATCATTACAGTTTGTTAGTTGCAATTTTGGTAAAACGTTCATATGGTCAATACTGGCCCTGGGATATGTTAATGAATTTAAAATGTTCTTGGAAGATGGCAAGAAAACATTATACATGAGGGATATATGACTTTTGGGTGAAAATACAGAATGCTCCAAAAATGCAACTTTAGATTTTTTTTCACAGATTTTACATGCATTTTTTAATTTTTCACAAATTTCACCGAATGTTATGATGATGTGTGCAGACAGAACAACTTAAGTCTTTGCTATTTTCTTCTGGGGGTTGCCAAAGAAAACCATCTGCCTGCTAACGTGCAGTGATTTGATTTTCTCTCTATTTGTTTATGTTTGGGGCCGGCACAAAGAGTACACTGGCTGCTGACCTTTTGTGGCTGGAACATTATCATCATTATCATCTTTCCACATACACTCCATCGTACAGGCTTCAAACATCACCCCATCCTCTTCAGTTGGTAGTACAGGCCGCCCTTAAAATAGACCAGAGAGGTGTGATAACGGGTGGGATAAGGACTCATTTCTTCAGCTTTTACAGAAAATGTGTCAGACGCTGTGTCCTTGCACCAAACTCGTGTGAGACAAAGTGATTCTTCAACTAGAAACAACTTCACAAAAGCAACATAAACAGTTTGTAGAGGACAATTTGTAAGATTTTTACAGTTTAGACCTGATTTAGTCCTAGATCTGTTTAGCCCTGGTTTGACCTTGATTTAGATGTAGTTTAGTCCTACTTTAGTCTCGGTTTAGTTCTAGTTGAGACCTGGTTTAGCTCCAGATTAGTCCTGATTTAATCATGACATTTTGTCGTAAAGTAGGTCTTGGTTTAGTTCTGACACTAGTTTAATCCTAGGCTAGACCTGGTTTGGGTGTGGTTTATTCCTGGTAATAGCTGGTTTGGACCTGATTTTGTCCTTAGACCTGGTTTAGTTTTCACCCCAAGTCCATGCAAATCAATGCAGAATTAAAAACATTGTTCATTACATAGGCTTTTCATTGATGCTTTATCACTGCTTACCTAAAACATTACCAGATACTCTGTGTACGTTATGAGCTTGAGGATACTCTTAAGTAAATACAACTATTATTTCTGTTGTTGTAAGTACATTTTTATCTTTGACTCAGAGCAAAGCACAGCAGATCACCACAGGTCACACTAGTACACACAAACACACACACACACACACACACAGTGTAGTCTGTTTGGCCGTCATGTCCATCATGTCACTACACTATTATGTAACATGAGCTTCAGCATGAATACACACAATGACCTCAAAATGTCAACAATTCCTCCCACACCCTATTTGATTTGCTCAGCTGCGTCACTAATGCTAATGCTACAACCTTGAGGTAAACAGCTTTTTTTTCACTTGCTGACACATGTCTAAGGTCAACTATTTTGTGTCTGATGGGATGTGTGCTCCACAGGGCAGTTTGGACAACATCAGCATCATTGTCCTCTGTTTCCCCGGCGCCCCTCAGCTGTCGGCCGAGGCACTGCACCAGGAGGCAGAGCTGGAAGACCTGCTGGAGTCTAAAGTAGCAGGTGTGTGTGCGCCACTGTAAAAATATCACTGTTATGGCCGCTGGGCATCATTATAAGGGATTTATCTGACAAATTCAAATGGAGCTCTCTTTGCTCCAAGGAAAAATAACAATGTTTAAGGGAAAGTGCACCGAGCTAAAATAAAGATGCACTAATATACACCTGAAATGTATAAACCAAAACATGTTTAAATTGATCTCCACCCCAGATACGTAAGTCACCCTAGTTACAGATGAATATATAATTTTTTGTGATAAGTCAATAGCCTACCAAAAATATTAAAACTGGTAATGGTATCTGCATTAGCCTAGAACTTTCCTAAGCTAAACTGCTTTACATGTCCTTGTAGGAACTAAAAACCTCACAGCATAATTACAATATTCATTATTTGATTATATAACATGCAAAGTGAAATGCATTAAATAATAAAAAAGAATAGCTCTGAAATGTGAGCACTAAATTAGTCTGAAAACTCTTATACAGGCCACACAGACCTGCCTTTGTTTCATTTCTGCCCCCTCTATAGCTTTATATATAATACTTTAATTTCATTGTGTTTTGACAGAGATTTATGAGGACCTGTGCAGCAGAGGAGAGGACCCTGACCTACTCTCTGTCCTCACTGTCCTGGCGTCCAACGTTATCCCCGGGCTACCACCAGGGGGCGGCATACAGAGCAAGTAAGAACCACACACGTCACAATAACATGATACATAATCAAGGTCAAGAAGCAGAATATGGCTACAATATTTTTCGTTTCGTTTTCGTTTAAAATGTGCATTTTTATTTAATAATACTTACAATAGCAGTAAGGCTACTGGTTGATTGAGATAGCTTCAACTGTTATTGGTTTAGCCTGCTGTATAAATCAGTTAGTATGTGCTCGTTAGCTCTGGTGCTAACTAGTTGTACAATGGCTGAGAAAAAAACTGAAGCAAATAGCTGCAAAATAAATTCTGTTTTCAAAGTCTATAAAGAGAAGAAGAGGGAAGGAGAAAATAATTATACTAAAGTCATTCTTTATTGTTATATTTAGAGATGCTAATGCTAACGGTGCTCTACTGGTGCAGTTATATTGGTGACTCAGAAGTAGTCTTTATTATGTTCAAGGCTGCTTTACTGTTGAGTGTGACATTGACAGACACTCGTTTGTGAATCGTGAAAACATTTATCCATATTCCTTTAATACAATATGCTCGGTGTATTACTAATGTTGTCTTCATAACAAAGTGGGTTTAGAAATAATTAAATGGATGAAAAATGAATGGGCAATTCATTTGTATAATGTTAGCAGAAAAAGTCTTCAGTGTTACCTGGAAACCTCGGATGAATCCTGAATAAACGCACTGTAAGTTTTATTGTTTGCATGTATGTTTTGTAGGAGAAACTGCATTATTTCTGCCTACTACCAACAAAGAGAATTGTACAACCCGACTGTACCAAATGTAAGTTCACATCTACCTTGAAAAAAATGTACTTATTGATGTGGCGTTCTTATGATTCTTTGTTTGTCTTTCTAGGGAGGCTCCTAAAATGTCCACCAGGAAACCAGAAAGAGACTGTAATTATTGTCAATATAAAAACATTTCCGTAACGTGTGCAATTTAACAAAAAGGGAACAAGTATGTCTGTTTACAATAAGTCTCGTCAGGACAATTACAATGCAAAAACTGATTAAAAAAGAAAGCTTGATAGACTTTATATTTGTACAAGAGGACCTACATTTTGTAACACATTCTCAGCGACACACTGACCTCAACACAGGCCTGTAAAACTCAAACTACCATACTGTGAAAATGTATAGCTTATATGGGTTAAGGAAGCTTAGTACATAGTAATTGATATGAATTCAAATGATAAATAGAAATTAAAAGCCAAGATTATTTGACTCATGCTAATAGGCTATAGTTTGTGAATGGAAAGTCTTGGTGGCTAATAGGAATGTATAAGTTTGAAGCTAGAATATAGGGTTTAAGCTGTTAAGTAAAGATAATACCAACTGATACACCAATCAGGCATAACATTATGGCCACATGTCAAGAGAATAACACAGATTATCTCTTCATCATGGCACCTATTAAAGGGATATAACATTTTGACCCCAAAGTGGTTGTGTTAGAAGCATGTGTAATAATTTGAGCAAGCTTGACAAGGGTCAGATGTTGATTGCAAGATGACCGGGTCAGAGCATCTGCAAAACTGCAGCTCTTGTGGGTTTTTTCCGCTGGGCAGTGGTCAGTATCTATCAAAATTGTCCAAGTGGTGAAACAGGCTAACCTGTGCGATCCAGTTTAGTTTAAATTGGTGAAAAAGTGAATGCTGGTTCTGATGGGAACATGCGTCACAATTTGTTGCACATGGGGTTGCAAAGAAGAGGGGGACTGAATATTAGCCTAGGTGGCCATAATGTTATGTGTGATTGTTGTAGTTGGCTTTGCACATACAAGTTAAGCTTCATCCCTTTGTCCTAAGGTTTTGTTTGACGTTTTATTATATTAAAAATCTTCTGCATGTTGTGGATAGATTTGATTCAAACTGAGATGATCGAAGTGTATAGAAATAGATACTTAATGATAGATGCTAAATGGACAAATAGAGTTTATATGTGACATAAAAAGTTATTTTATTTATTTTTCTATTTATTTCAGCATACATTCATCTGTACAACGTGAAACCTATTTTTAATACAAAATGGTTGATGCTGTATGTACTGTGTTGCCTTATTATATTTTCTAAAACAAACAGCATCAACACATCTATGTACTGTGCTGCTACAGACCACTTTATGTCAATAGAGATAAGTATATGTGAAATGATTTCTGTTTTATTCGGAATAAAGATTAACTTTGGTCGATTTGTTGCAGTTTTATTGGGGCTGGGAAATATAATTTTTTTGGTTTTACTTGTATGACAGTGATTCCCAAACTGGGGTCCGCGAAGGTCCTGTCTGGGGAGGGCCCCAAAGCCTCTACAGCAAGTCTTTAAAAAGAAATTTAGCTTTAAATAAATACAAAATATGTAGAAAAGTATATCATATTCAATCAGATATCACTTCAAGCAATTTACAGTTACTAGAGAGTGTGGTTTTCAGTGTCCAATAGAAATTCTGATGAAATACGTGACTAAGGTTTGTATTTGATTTAGGCTTAAGGGGACCACAGACGATTTTTGGGTATTGAAGGAAGCCATGGCACTCTTGACTTTAAATTTACATATAACATCATATAATACCAGCAGGTAAGAGTATAACATAGGTGTTGTGATACCACTTAAAGGTGTAGTCTGTATGTTTCAAAAAATAAAATAAAAAATAAACTATGATGTAAACTAGGTAATCTGTCATAATACTTTAGTCCCTCCTCTGGTCTCTACAGCAACCTCAGATCAGAATTTGTGGGTTACCACTTTGGTTATTAGTAGCCTAGTTTTACTTTAGTCCTTCTGGCCTGGACGATCTACTTTACATCATAGAACAGTAAGATAGTCAATTTTAGGCATTTTTATTCTTTATTTTTAACTTTTGTCTTATTTTAAGAAACTTACGGACTACACTTTTAATACACACCGTGACAATACAATATAAAGTGGGGCATAATGGGTCAAAATGTGGGACACAGTATGAATTTGTGAGATACTGGATTTGAGCTACTTCTACATTAATGCACCAATACAATCTACAAGAAATAGTCATTCTTATTTATTTTCATTTAGATTTTTAAGTCAACATATATAGTTTGAACAAAACAACTTTGAACATAAACCTGTAAGCATTTAACTCTATAAAAAATGTCTTAAAACTGAACAACAATGCAATATTAACATCATACCATCTTCATTTTGCAAAATATATTATTTTTTAGTCATAATGCTCCGTCTTGCTTAGTACACAGACAGCAGTGAACTAAGAGGAATCTTCAATGCAAACCTTTCTCTTCAAATGGATTTAGGGATTTAGTTGCATAGTAAAGCATGTCCTTCATCCGGCCGAGTGAAATCTGGACGATGCTTTTCATTCTCAGACAGTGATCCTACATCCCTCTGTACAGCACTTACCCTCATACAAGGACCTCCTCTATGGGGCCCTGTTTGATTAGATGTGCACTGCGTACTCTTTTGTGATTACTATGAATATCAATGAAAGCAGATGGGCCACTTGGGACACAATCAACAAATTAAAACGTACCTTTGAAAGACGCGGTGCAACGTCTTCATAAGTTTGTGTCCAACAAACTGACCGAGTAGTAATTGAATAGCAGACAATGTTGTGTACCTGGTTAATGGCTAACAACACAGACCACTACAGATAAACAAATATAGTCAAGGGTGCACTTAAATCAGCAGGACTTTTGAAATGGCCCTTCAAGCCTTCTTTGGTCTGATTGCTTTTGTATGAGCCAATCACTTCAGGATATCAGACCTCTCATCCCTGTCTCTCTAAGTCTTTCAACATGATATAAACTGCTATTAGTTGCATAGGGATTCATGGAAAAATGTTCAGAACACAAGTGACGGAAAGTTGACTTGATACACTTTGGGCATTTGTTAATTTTGCTTCTGTTTACATATTAAAACTAAATATAGGTCAGAAGTTATGAAGCTGCTGTAACTAAACCTACTTACCACTTTATTAGGGTTATCAATTTACCTACTTTTGAGCTCAAATATGCATTAGACAAACCTGCTGAAGTGCAAACCAAGCATCTGAATAAAGAAGAACAATGATTGAAATGGTATGGTGAGGCTGTTGACGCCAGTATTTCAGAAATGAATGATCTACGGGGATTTTAGCATGCAGCCTTTTTTACAGGAAATGGTTGGAACAAAATACAATATCAAGTGAGCGACAGTTGTGAGGGTGAAAATTCCTTGTTGATGCCGGGAGATCAGAGCCTGGTTTTTAGCAGGTAGCAGGTACCACTTCATAAAGCAAAACCTAATAAAATGGCCAATGAGACTAAACACTATATGAGCATTTTGGACATATTCAACTCCATATAAATGTGATTTCATTGCTACCTATCCACACTCGTCTCCTGTAGACGGTTGTTCATGATGCCCAAAGCACCCACTCCACCTGAGAATCCATTCTGATGTCCATAGCTCTGCCTTGGGCCCTGATGAGCCGTCTCACTTAGCTGCTTCTGTAGTAAAGCCAGCGACACTTTATTGGACACCATAAACTCATTTACAGATATCATTTCACCGGACAGACGCCTTCCCACATACACTGTATCCTCTCCTGCTGCTGCACCGTCTGTATCGCTCTCAAAAACTGAACCATCTCTGTAATGATGTCTACCAGTCCCGTGATGAGAAGACATGGGGTGGACTGTGTTGCACTTGAAGCGTTTTTGCTTGAGATGTCTGGGCTGGCGAGTGCGATGGCGAGACTTTTTATACAAGCAAGGGCAACAAAGCCTCCCCATAGCTGAGCAAGAGCAACGCTGAAGCGGACCCGAGCATGTGAGCTTACCAAGAATCCAGTTAAGAGTTTGTTTTATGATGATGGATATAACATTAAAAAGTGAATAGATGCAACACACTCCCATAAGGATAAAAAGGCAGTTTCCGAGCCTATAGGCAGTTTGAGACTCATATTGCTTTCTCTGTACGCTCACCAAGTCACCAAACCCAATTGTGCTAAAGGCAACAAAGCAAAAATACAAGGAGTCAATGTAGCTCCAGTTCTCCATTGAGCTGTATAGAGTTGAGGCACTACATGCTATCACCACAGAGGCTAATCCCAAAATGAGCATCACATAATACACTGACGGCTTCCATCCTTCGAGACTGTCTTCATCGTCATTGCGCTCTTCACGTTTTGATTCGACCCCAGCACATTTCAGACGCCGCTCATGGCACCAACGCATGATGTAGGCCAGCATGGTGATGATCCGCTCCAGGAAGAGGTTAAAGAAGAGGATGGTGGCCGCACAGCCGATCAGACCGTAGAAGATCAGGAAGATTTTGCCGGCAATGGTGGTTGGGGTGGCCATGCCAAAACCTGGAGAATAGAAATTTCAATAAATTTAATCAATGAATTCTGCTCTACTGAACTTAAAATATATATAAGCCAGGACAAAACAAAGTCTAAACTGTGCCATAACTAGGACTAGAGTAAAAGCAAAACCAAACCTGACCAAATTTAACTAAATCAAGACTTGAACTGCAAAACACTCCTGAGTACCACTAGAAAGAGACCTTTTACCACCAGTGGTCCCCCTACCACAGTTTAAGAAGATATATGAGATATAGGAGATATGAGATACTAATGCTGATACATGAGATGGCTATGGAGAGGAGATGATTCATAACAATTTGAAAATGGCTTAAGAGGTAGAGTAGATTGAAGTTGGTGACTGATCTTTGATTCAACATATATTTGCTCTGTCTCCAGAGCAACTCCTAACTGTTTGGTCCCCATTTGGTTATAAAACTTCAAAAGATAAAATCTATACAGAATGGAGTGGCACACAACAGTAAACTCATAGGACTTACCGATAGTAGAGATCACAGTTCCCACAAAGTACAGAGCTCCAGAGAAGTCCCATCTTGGGCTGAGTGTGTCCACTCTTATTCCCGCTCCATTGGCCTCTTCATATTGTCTCAGCAGCGTGTACAGTGCCCCCAGCTTCACTCTATGTCTTTGGGTAAAGTTGTCCACCTGTTGCTTCCAGAGCCTCCGCGCCTGCAGCTCAAAGGGGTGCTCGAGGGCGGAGAAGATGGCCGCTCCACAGAGAAGGTAGAGCAGGATAAGACCCGCCAGGAGGCAAAATCTGGCATTATCTTCATTCACAGGCGCCCTGAGGCAGCAGCAGCAGCAGCGGCCGCCACCTTTACCACCGCCACCTCTCCTCTGAGCCATGAGCAGCACGGAGAAACCACGGCAACATGCACCACCTCCACAGTTACACACTCAATGCATGTGTGCCATATGTCCTCCACTGCTAAGAAATATGCTTATATGGAGGACAATGTGTAGTTAGGATGCTTCCAGAGTGGAGTGGTCTGCAAAGTAACAGTTAATAAAAGACAGTTCACTAGTAACCAACGTTCAAGAAAATCTGATTTTTATACATTTTTGGTGCAACATTTAAAACCTGCTGTGGTGAATACAATAAAAGCACATCATTTAAGTTTAAGTGTCATCATCATCATCATCATCATTTGTACAATGAGTTTAACATAGAATTGTGACATACCTGGTAAAGCGGTGTGTTGCCAGACTGACAGAAGAGTGACCGGTGAAGGGAAGACTTGATTTTTTTTTGGTCCGTTTTGATGCTGTGATTATGTCTCCCTCTGACATCATCAAGAGGTGCCCACCCCCTCGGGTCCTCAGGACATTTCAAAAGACCTACATAGGCTTATTTGGATTTTTCCCTGAAGCTACAACAGCCAGTACTTTCTTTGATCACAAGGAAATTAACGAGGGGTAATAAATCTACACACGTATTATAACCTAAAATGTACATTCACATTATTCCACACATATTATTAAGGATCCTAGTTCTTGATCGAGCTGAGAGCATACTGTGGAAGTGGTGAATGGTAAAAAAAAGCCCACCCTTAGAAAAATCTCAGGGTCTTTTTCTTAGATTACTTCTGTATGCTGTACTGGTAACTGATTAATAAAAAAAAATCTCAATTACAAAATTTAAATATCAGGTACTTTAAAGGACTGGAGCCTATCCCAGCAACTATGGGCCTTACGAGGGATGCACCCTTGACAGTGGCCAGTTAGCAGTAGGGTTTTGATCTTTGTTTGTGTATATTTTATGGTTAATGCTTGTCTGAGAGAGCTTTTTGTTGATGCTGCAGACTGTGTGGGAGGATTTGTGGATTTTTGAGTCTGCTGCTCTTGCCTTTAATCTCGACTAATGCTAGTGCTGAGGCCAGGGGGTCCAGGGTCTGTGGCAGGGACAGGTGTGGAAGATGGCCAGCATCTGACAGACATCTGTTTTAAATGATCTTCTTTGTTATGGTCTATTTTAGGTTCACTGTATTTGTTATAACTAAGTGACATATGTGTTCTTTTTTTTTATCAGAAATGAGCACAGTATTGCAATATTTGTAGTATAAGTTATGATGGAACCCTTAAACAGCAAACTTGATTTAGCACCGTTTAATTAAGATCAAGGTCAGCAGTAACAGTTAAAATCAGTATCAAAAGGATTAGAAAGACTGGCCAATAAAAAGAATTACAATAATGGTTCATTGCATTAAGAAAACATGGAAGGTCTTGGGTAGTGCATCATCAAAAGTGATTTCTCAACTATCTTCTGATTTAAAGGTTTAGGTAGGTTAGATCATTTTCTTATTTCAACACCTCATAGTCCTTCTAGAGCTGCAGCATGTTGGTCAGTACATCAATGAGGTTGTCCAGACCCCACAGGTAACCATCTTCTCGGTTCCCCTCGACCCAGGGAGATCTGTGGTCCACGGTGAAGAGCGGAGGTAGAGCCATGGTCTTCGCAAAGTCAATCATCCAAACTCCTGTTTTTCCAGAGCCATCGTGAACAAACAACAAGGAGCTGCCTACAACCTGCAGAGATACAGTGCACTACTGTTAGTCATTGGGTTGGGTCTTTCATAGATACAGAATGTGATTATTGTCATTAGGAAGTGCTCGGGGAATGATTTGAAATGATACTGTTGCTGATGCCTGTTTTGTAGTTAGGCCCCATCTGTGCACCTGCCTTAACCCATGGACCCCGCTCACCCCTACTCACATCATCTCTTCTCATCTGTCCGGATGTGCCCACCTGCTGCAACCTCACAGACTTCATTTTGTATTTTTTCTTTGTGAATATGCAGAGGATTATATTTATTACTTCTGGGTACAATTATAACTTATCTTTAAAGTGTGTGTTTTTCCTCTAGCATTTACATTCATGTTAACAACAGAGAAAAGCCGTTTGAAAATGCTCACTATATTTTGTGAAATACGTAACTTACTTCATGGGTTCGAAAGAAGTCTGACGTCTCCAGAACTTGCCGCAAATGCCTCAAGTGCCTCAGGTAACCCAACTGTTACAAAAAGTGATAATTAGCAAAGAACAAATCTACCAATCTCAAAAAAGTATTGTGTACCAGACTCACAATAACTTGTGTGTTGGATTCGACAAAGTCAAGCAGTGCTTCAGTGACTTGTTCTTTGCTTTTGGTCTTTTTGAAGTTGGTTTGACAGTCTGTATTTGGTTTCTGCACAAAAATAATAAGAAATAAACAGACAATGTAAGATTATTCACAAATAATCAGAGAAGTTGTACTAATAGTTGGTAATAGTTTTTGTTTTACAGTAAGTACCTTAAATCCTTCAATACGGAAGCCCATTGTTGTGGTGGAGCTCAGAGTCTCCCTCCACTGCATGTATCTGCTTTTCAAAACCGCTTTTTGAACCTGTTCCTCGTCTGTCGGAGCATCTGGATCCACCGCCACCATCTTCTCAAACATGTCCCGTCGAGGCTGAGGGCGCTCACGGGCCAACTGCAGCTCCTGCTCGAGATATGTCCTGGTAACACAGGGAGGAACAAAGTTGTTGTTTTGTTTTAGGGTTAGTGGGTTAGGGTTAGTCAATAAAACAATGATTTATCTCTCATAACTGCACCCTATTATTCATTGGTTCTATTTCAAGACATGGTAGGTTCACTTTTAAGATAATTACAATTTGCGTCATTCAGTACAAAACATTGCTAAGAAAAAAACTGAATCTAAAATATTTTATCATTTTAGTTTTTATTTATTATTTAAAAATCCCTTTTCATCTTCTACGTTTTCACTTACCTGGTGCCAATCTTGCAGTCCATGATGTAGGGTGTATTGAAGTTGTTTAGTAAGTTTTCTATCACATTATAATCCTGATCATCCTTTTTCACAACACCGTAATACACCGGAACAAACGGCCTCAAACTGTCATCCATCAGCTTCAAGTAGCATTGTTGTTCCCCCACACAAAACCTTTTCAACAGGGTGCCATGGTCCCCTACCTGAAAACACCCTGGGAAAATAGTGAATCGTTAAAGGTGTAGTCTTAGTGCAGCAACATCAGATCAGACTTTGTGGGTTACCAATAGTAGTCAGGTTTTACTTTAGTTCCTCCGATGGCCTCTACAGCAACATCAGATCAGACTTTGTGGGTTACCAATAGTAGTCAGGTTTTACTTTAGTTCCTACCTTGGCCTCTACAGCAACATCAGATCAGACTTTGTGGGTTACCAATAGTAGTCAAGTTTTTTTTTATTTTAGTTCCTCCCATGGCCTCTACAGCAACATCAAATCAGACTTTGTGGGTTACCAATAGTAGTCAAGTTCTTTTAAATTTTAGTTCCTCCCGAGGCCTCTACAGCAACATCAGATCAGACTTTGTGGGTTACCAATAGTAGTCAGGTTTTACTTTAGTTCCTACCTTGGC
>JAVQKC010119610.1:0-11201 GCA_036025475.1 Philypnodon macrostomus
GTCCGCGTCCGAAGATCCTAGCTGTGAACGCGATAACTCGCAAACGAATTGCCGGATCAGTTTCAACATTTGCACACAGGTACATATCATAAAGACGCCGAAGTGGATTGAGTTTGGTACATCTAAGATGAATATTAATTAAGTAATTCATTAATTAATTGATTAATTACTACAGCTATGAACTCAATAACTCAAAAAGTCTTTGCCAGATCTTTTTCAACTTTTGTAGACCGTTACATATCATGAACTGGCTTGAGTTTGGTACTTCTACGATTAATGACAATTAATTATTTATTTCACTAATTAATGCACTGATGCACTTTAATTGAGCCATTAATCCTGGTGAACATAAATAAAATCACATGCATTTTGGCACAGTGATCCGGGCTAGTTTATAATTAATTTATTATATATGTAATAATTAATTACAGAGGTCAAATAAAGAATGCCTCTATAGCACCCCCATGTTTATTTCACCTGTACATTCATTTTGGTTGTGTTTGAGGATATGGATCTGTCCTTGGCTTTTTAGACCACATTGGAGCTAACAGAAATGCTTATGATCCACTTTCCATAGTTTTGGTTGGCTGTCCTTTAATGATGAATTCATTTTTGTCAGCCCTTGGCATTGACATTTCAAATTAAAATCTATAACCTAAGAACCTGGATACAACTTTCTGAGTTGCTAGTTTTTTTCTTTATCACATTTCCTGTGCATGTATAAATGGGAAGAGCAGTGGTTTTGAAAAAGATTGGCGTCCAAGATACAGTTAAAACTAAAAGGAGCCCAAATCGCGACTAACCAAGGGATCTTAGAGAACTGCATTACTATTAGGCAAAAGTAGGCAGCTGCTTAGGGCCGCTAGCAGGGCCTCATAAATGAAGCCTAAAATAAACATGTCTTGGTGATATGGCAATAAAAAAAATCTAATCATGATATGAAGTTATGACGAACTGCTAAAGACATTCATGATAATGTATGTAATTTTTCCTGTAATAATGCCAGTGTTTAAATATATGTCATAGTATTAAGTATGGAATTGAACGTACAGTGAATTTGTAGTTAAAAAGGATTCATGATGCAGTAGTTTTCTGTGTAAAATGGCGTTTTTATTTTTTAGTTTATTAGTTAATTGTGTATACGTACACTTTACATTTACATTTTAAAGTGGCTTTTCATTGTATTCAAACCAAGACAGTCCACTTCACATCTTGCTAATGCCTTGTGTAAACGACCACATGAGTGAAATGAAGGCGTGAGATGTCAGGCTGACAGGTCTAAAGCTATACCGGGGCTCACCGTACCACGACAGACACTAGCCCTGACAACCCCTGTACAGACCCTTGTGCGGCTGCCCACTTTTCTTCTCCCCGAGTCGGCCGACAGAATACAAATGAGCTGTTTAAACCAATACTGCACACACTTGGACACAAACCTTGCAGTGGCTCTCACAGATAGCGCACACACGTTAATAATGTATTTCCACCAAGTGCATCGGAGGATGTATATTGAGTTACCATGCAAAGCACTCAGCTACAAACTTAATTTTATTCTTAAGTCCTTTGAATCCTCACATTTGGACGTGTGTGCTTTTGCGAGTGTGTGTGTGTGCTAAGATGTAGAGGATGTCACTAGAGGGGAGACGGGGGATCAGATTATGGAGCTGTGCACATCTGTCAGTATGTAGCCATCTTCCAAGCCATTAGATTAGGCCTAATAAAGACAATGTGTGTTTGTGTGGCTGTTTGAGTAAATAGGGCACACACAAACACACACACACACACACACACACACGCGCACACACACCATTAGACCATTAGAAAAGAGCAGGGCAGCAAGATATCAGGAAAAACATGCCATCATTATATTGATTTTGGATTATAACTGATGATTCGGATACCCTAAATAAGACAACAGCAGCAAAAAAAAAAAACCCCAAAAGTCCCTAAATACCAAAGGCTAAACATGGACTGAATGTAGGTCAGATTTAGACCAGTACTTACCTTTGGTTCAAAATGGGCTTAAAACTGGTCCAAACCAGCATTAAACACTAAACCAGGACAAAAATTATGTGTTTTTTTTTGTCTAGCTAACATGACCAATAAGAATTAAATTGAGAGGTTGTTGTAGTTTTTTTTATTTTATATATTTATAATATTTTTAAAATTATATTATTTGGGCCTTTTGCAGCTTTAATGATAGTACGGTTGATTGACAGGAAACCAGGAACCGTAATGAGCCAGATTCGAACCCACGACCCACGACAGTATGACTTTCTCTTATTTTGTCTTATATATCACAATAACCATTCGTTTACATTATATTATGCAGCCCTACATTAAAAGCCACTGGACTCGGCTCCTTAACATGTGTTAAATGCGGCGTGTCGTAGATGCCCCACTAAAGCGCGCACACTCTCACTCCATGATTTTTGAAAATAAACAAATTTTGTCTGAGCAAACAGTGCAAAGTGCAGCGATTGCAGGAAGATGGCTTGTGCGAGAAAGAGATGCGAGAGTTATGGACGGGTAGAGGGGAGAGAGAGAGCGATCTTTCCAGTGTGCTGCTTCAGCCTTCCTTTCAAATTAGAACAGAGCCGTCTCCTGAGAATGTGACATTTTCACGGAGCGAGCCAAGGAGATGGAGGTTCAGAGCGGGGTGGTGGGGCGGAGGGTGTGGAGGGTTCTCACAAGGCGGGAAGGGACAGGGAGGAGGGACGCTAGGGCTTCACTTAGTGTTAAGGCTGGATGGAGAGAGTGATGAGAGGAAGTGTTGGGGGTTATTAGTCCACCCTCCAGAGGCTACTAATGCACTGACCTTCATTAACTGGCATTACGGTTGGGGTGTGTGCGTGTGGTGTGTGTGTGTGTGTGCATGTGTGTGTGCGTGTGTGTTACTCTCTTTAGTTAACACTCATTACAGAGTCTTTGTTTAAAGGCCAGTAAACTAATGAAGTCATTAAATAAAGTGAAGAAAATCCAGATTTGGCTATTGGAAACCACAGACCAAGTGTCATCGACTGTCAATGGGATACACACTTGAATTGACTCTGTAATTTCAGGGTGACGAAGAAGTGCTCAGAATCTGTACTCGATTACTTCAAAACAACTACAGACTACAGCTAATACTGCGTCTAAAACCGGCACCAAGCCAGAACTCTCTGAATTCAAGGTCCGTTTATTTTTAGAATGAAATTAATGTACATTTAATTACAAAAATATCTCTCTGGCGTTTGCCCTGAGTGATTAAATTGTGTTAGATCTAGATTTATAATTCACTTATATGTCATTGTCACAAATACATGACATATTGCATCAGAAAGTAAACTAATAGGAATAGCAATGTCAATGTAAAATATACGCTGAATGTGTAGTTAAATGGGTTTTATCAAGACACTGAAAAACAAAAACATAAATACAAAGTTAACTGAAGCTGGCATAAATCGTGATATTATATTTTTACCATATCGCCCACCCCTGGTTCAATATCCTGTATCGTGACTGTATCATGTTACTGTCCAGCCCTGGTTTGAAGTGGTCTGCAATGGACTCCTAACATGCAGACTTTGGACTGAAATGGTGTTTACTGTAAATAGCAGGAGTATGAGCACTGATATTTGTTTATCTGTCCGCAGGCTCTCCTTGAAACTCAGAAACAACTGCGCTCGCAGATCTCCAACTTTACTTTCAACTTGGGCTTTTCGGGGAAATTCTACCACACAGGTGCAGTATATATATGTGTTATCTCGACTTCCCAATGCCGTAGAGGGGCTAAGTCTCGCCCATTTGAATGAAATATAGGATTCTAGACTAGACTTGTTTTAGCAGAACTGTGGTCAGTAAAGAGACTTTTACTTCTTGTCCATTGTGAAAATCATAGTTGTATGAGAGCCTCCATTTTGATCATAAACAGTGTTCTGTGGACAGTGACAGAGAATGACCGTTTCTAACGTTCACACGGAAAATTTTTCATTGTCCAACAAGAAATATGACGACTCCCAGTTCACATTGATACAAGTTAAGAAACTCAAATACAATTTATAATGTGAGGATCAAAGCTGATATATTATTATTTGCAATAATATAATGGTAAAAATACAGTGCGCCATCTTGAATATTTTGGAGAAGATGTTAAATGCAAGCATCACTGCAGATCAATCAATCAGGCTGTACCAGGGGGCAGTCTCTACCATTGGGAGGGTATAGAACATACTCCGTCTGGCTTGCCAAGCTAATATGAAATATAAGTTTTGTTGAAACACGCATTAAATACAGCGCCACTATATTTATATATTTTATGATATCTTACAAATTATGCACAGACCTTGGCCACAAAAAGGATCTTCAGTAGCCTGCTGTGTCAAAAGGAGAAAACTTCACCCCAATTGAATAAAACACACTCTCTGAGGTTAACTTTAAAGTGTATTAATATAATCTATTTTGAACCGATGTAATAAAAAATGATTGCATTGGGGTTATTCACGGCACATATTCGTTGTAAGACATAGATTATTACATAATAGATTTTTGAAGCTGACATATTGTTCTTGATTTTTTTTAAGTTGGGAGGTTACCGAGGGCAGGATATTATTGATTTCTTTAATAACAGCGATGAATTTAGTAGTTTCAGAACATATTGTACGTGAGATGAAAAGTGATACAGCCCAGAATGTATCGCCCTGGTAACGCTCCACAGACCTATTTAGCAACATGACCTTAACACCACCCAGCTCTGATGAAGTTCTGTGACATTATATGCAAGAAGCTGTTTGTCTTTTTTAGCACATGCGCTGAATCTGCACCTTGATTCCCATTTGATTTGTCCTTTTACCCTTCACTGAATAATCCAGCCCAAGCTTATTCAAATCAAAATATACTTACTCGAGCTACGTTTGTTTCTTTATTTTACTGCAGAATTATAAAACGTTACTCAAGATGATTGTGCACATTCTGTAAATTGATTGACCTTTTCACATTTAGGGCATTTTTTATTATTTCCGTCACTTTTTTCCTAACAAAAATCAAATAAAAAATCAAATAAACTATACAAGATACTATTTTACAAAATACATAAAAAGTGCAGTTATTATTTGACATACACGCAATTCAAGTGAAATATTTCAAAAAAATAATTTGGGAAATATGATTGCTCCATTTGATTTAAGTTTATGAACTCAAATCAATAAAGTAATAAACAGCTTATTTTTTTGTAATATAGATGTCACAAATAGGCTTCGTTAATGTTTTTTATTATATTTGCAATTGTTATTAAAAATACATTCTTCTTTTATCAAAATAACAGGTGATTGTAAATAGTAAATAAATAATAAACTACTACACTTTGCATTATCAGTTTAAAAATTCTCTCTTCGTAAGAGTTTTCACGCTGCTGGGTTTGTGTGTATTCCTCTAGGCACGGTGCAGGAGGATGAGGGCGATGATCTGCTGCTGAAGTATGTGGATGAGTTCTGGTGGTTCCCCCACATGTGGAGCCACATGCAGCCTCACCTTTTCCACAACGAGTCCTCGCTGCTGGAGCAGATGGTTCTCAACAAGCAGTTTGCTCTGGTGAGATGGATGCACTCACAGAACAGTACTCTCAACACAGCTGGCTATTCTCTTCTTCCTCCACTCTCTCTAGGTCCTTTTAATCAGACGTTCTTCCTGTGATTGCGTTTGCTTCAAGGGCGTGTGTAGCTGTCGGTAATTGTCTTGGTGTCTATTTTCTTTTTTCCTGAGGAGGAAAAGCCTTAGTCTTGACCTGGCCTGCACTGGTCAGTTAATACAAGTCATCATTAAAGAGTCTGTAGAACACTGTTATATTTGTTAGGGGCAGACTGAAAGAAAAGTCCAGTCTTGGTATGATGTAAAATATAACTTCATAATTACTTGGCATTCAAGAATTTAAGTTTCCTGTAATATTTCCTGCCCAAGGCCCAAAGATGGCTTAGGCTTTGACCATTCGAAAATAATGAACATAAATTATCCATGTGTATATTGTTGTTGTTTACATTGCTTGAAATGTCCATGTCTCATTTTGAGTCCTCATGGCTGAGGGCGTGTTTATCATGGATCTATTATAATATCAGGATAAGACACTGCCCCCTCTGCCTTGATGCCAATATGGGTAGTGGCCACTCGGTGGTACTGCAGCAGGAAAATCCCTGGGCTAAAAGGGATTTTTCCCATTGAGCACTTAATGCTCAGTTGTCCTACACCTACAAGTGAGAGCATAGAAGATTTAGTGGTGTTTATTCTGTATTTTCACATCGTACATACACAACATTGACTTTTTATCTGTGTCTCTGTATTTCTCTGTCTGTTCAAATTGGCCAAAAAATGACTTGGGGTCACGTGGGCTTCACTGCTCCATCCCTCCACGTGGTCTGTGTACGCGAGGGCGGGGGCTTGAGGGCTGTAGTTCGCCTGCTCTATGGGCCGCATACACGGAAGTAAAAGCGGAAATGTCGGGCTCCACACCGGGAAAGTATCGAGGAAGTAAATATCTCTTTTGGCCTTATGCCCGATTGAGCAAAATGAATTGAAATCTACGGCGGCCATCTTGCTGCTCACTATCCTTTAATAATACATCCATGGTGTATACTCTTAGCCTGGCCCGTACACTTAGGTGAAAAGAGTTGTATCTCTTTTATATAAACTAGGGCATGATGCATTCCTCGGTGTATTTAAGTTTATGGGACACATTTCTGTACAATTGCAATAGATTCCACAACAATAAACTAAACAGACCCTTACATTAATAACTGTGCTGCCTGATGTTCCTGTTCCTGTTTGTTTACCAATTAAAATCCTAATCTTTCCAGTCCTGCAATCTTTAAATCTGTCAAACATTATACAAGACTGTTTGCACACTGGAGTTAAAAACAGCAAAGTGCAATAAGCTTGTGAAGGTTTTGAAATGACTCGTACAGAATGTGGACAACACAGCTCAAAATGTTCTCCAAAACAGAATTCACATCCATGTACCTATTTCTCAAAACATGACAGTACAGTACATAATGTCCCGTTGTTTGACAATGACGGTAGCGTGTCCATTTTGATAGCCACACCTGAGCCTCGTCATTGTTAATTCCTGATTCATTCACAGTGCATGATGTCAAATGCTATTGTTGCCCCTTCTCTGGCTTTGTCAGTCCGGGGCAAGTGGCTCAGTAGATTGTCGTGTCGCAGTTATAATAAAGCTCGTGGGACCCATGCTGGTTGAAGGCGAGTGCGACCGTAAAGCGTGATCCCTAACCTCTACCATACAATCACCGCACATCTGCCGATATCCCATGATGCTTTGCAAGTGGGAGCAATGTGTACGCAGGTGTGTGAAGGACAACAACATCAGTCTTGAAGATGCACCCAGGATCCATCCACCCTCACACAAACGTTGTTTTAATTTCCCCCTGAAGGCCAGTACGCTAACAAACACCAACCCCATGCTCTGAGTACAAGGTCAGGACCGCGGGGCCAAGAGTGTTTACGTGATAGCGGTCAGAGGACTACTTTATTTATGACCCTGATGCATTCTCTTTCCAGGAGCATAACATCCCGGTGGACTTGGGGTATGCCGTGGCTCCTCACCACTCTGGGGTGTACCCGGTTCACATGCAGCTCTACGAGGCCTGGAGGCGGGTCTGGAATATCCGGGTTACCAGCACCGAAGAGTACCCGCACCTAAAACCAGCGCGATATCGCAAAGGCTTCATCCACGACAGCATCATGGTGAGCCCCACAACGTCCACAAAAGGCCCAGGGCGATATTAGCGACCACAAACTCATACCGCTTATCTACACTGTTCATACATATACAATGAGAAGGATTCATAACATGTGGGCAGTCTGGTGAGGCCGGGAGACTAAACAACATACGGTATATTAAAAATACAAGCCTATATAGAGATTATTTCCCAGTTGTTATTTCGCAGTTGTTGTATAGTGTGTCGACTCCATAACTTGAACTATAATTGCACTGTCTCTCAGAGTTCATGCTGAGAAATATAAAGAAGAACTATACATACAAATACATTACATTGTTGAAAAATAAATCATTGTCATATGAACAAACAATATACATTTGAAGAGTTCATTTCTCACAGATTAGTGATATTTCATATTTCAACAAGACAAAGGATGAAACAAAGCCCAGAAAAGCACTTTTGGCAAAAGTCACTACATTTCTCTGGTTCAACACAACTCTAGCCAATTTCCCAATCTCGACCTGGGGATCTTTTAGTTCCGGAGTAAATGCTTTATCTATTGAGCGCTTGAACTTTATCTCATTATGATTAAATATTGACTGGCTGAAGTTAGTTGCCTAGATACAGTGTTTATGATCCACTAATAGCAAATCTTCCTTGATCCAGTCCCAGCCTAACAAACAAATGGCAGTAATCAGGGCTTCTTTGTTACACGCAATGGAATTATTGCTACTGAACCGCCACACTATACTATTTATTTAATTTATTTTGTTATTATTTGACAGGGACCATGCAAACAAACATAGTTTCAATACAATGCTTGCTACTGATGTTTTGCAGAGTTAATAGCTAATTCTTATTCTCAACTCCCACTAGTCCATACTTACTATACTGACTATCTGACTATCAAATGGTAACACATTAACTACACATATTCATTCGTTTAACAATCTTACCCGTTTGCAATCAGTTCTGGTTTGTCTTTGGCCAATTCCTAAAGCCATTTTTTGTTTAGTTTCTTTTTGAATTTTTAATGTTGTTTCTGCACAAATCAAATTCCTGCTGCTGGTTCTTTCCCTGTTGGCCATGTATGTACTGAGCACATGTGTGGGAGGATGTCTTTGACCTTGTCTCACCACAGAACACTCATGTCTTCCACTTATTGAATATTTAATCGGGCCCTAATGCTGGGTACTGCGCCTGTGCTTATTTGTGTTCTGGCTCTGTACAGTGTCATACATGAAGCCAGTCTAATAAAACCCTTGCTCTATGCTCCTTGATTAATAATTCACGGGTAATTGTTTGCAAGAATGAAACTATTGTCCGCCACTTCTCGATTTTGACTTCATCGCCCCCTCCTTCGTCATCCCTCCTCGTCTTCTTCATCGCTTGTCATTCGGGCTCTTTTGTTACTTCGCACAATCGCTCTTCGATATTGACAAAGGAACCAATCACAGCTGACACCGAAATTACCAGTCGCTCTCATCTGAACGGCTACGTCAAATTCCTAATCAGTTCAGAAATCGTCTTTTATTTCCCAGTAATACCGTATGTATGTTGACAGACGTGTGCATTCTTCTGCCCTAATTGTGAGTTGACAGCTTGACATGCCGTGCGATTATATGTGATCAATTTTTAAGACTTGAACAAACACTGTGTTAAACAGAACGGCACAAATAAAGGCACGACATTTTAAGGGTTGAAACGACTAAAAAGATTAATCTTGGATAATTGTTGGCAACTGATTTAGTAATCAATAATCTGTACTTTGTCTGTATAGGCCCTTTCAGAGTCTGTAAACAGAAAGTTCTAAATTCCGGAATGGAAGCAACTAGAGGCAAGACCATAATACACTTTCAATGGAGAAATTAGGATTAGCCACAAAATATTCAAAGTCCTTCCACTCTCTACATGTAGGTGATGTCAGAGCCTGGGTAGGGAACATTAGTGAATGTACCTCACATTGTATGTTTATTTAATGTACACATTAGTAACAGTTAGACTTTTGGCTGGTCTTGATTTTCAGGTTTTACTGGAGAAGTCCTTACAGAAATGTTGTTGACCACAGTAGTTTTTTCATTGTATGTTCAGAATTATTCTATCTCTCACCACAAACACTACTTTTTTGTAAAGGTAACTCACTTTTGCTCCAGTCCGTTCTGGAATTTGAAACATTCCATATGACCGACATTTTAAAGGGTCTATATATGCTCTATGCAGAAGTCCTCGAGTGGCACAGTTTTAACTTTTGTAAAATAAAAAAATCTTCTATCTGATGATTCATTAATCAAAAATAATATTCACCAGAATAATCGATTGGCTGAATAATCGTTAGTTGCGGCCCTTGAAAATGTATGCAAACAAAACATGTAAAATGTCATTTCTAAAAAAGCCCTAATAGTTTCATATTCAACATGAAGGGGATACAATAAACTATTCCAAGAGAAAATATTGCTTCCTGGAGCCCGCAGATGGATGCACCTGCTCACCGCTGGGTCCGACAAACTTTTCTTCTCCCTCTACCTATTTCTCTGTTACCGTTTTTACTTCATGTATTGGCCGTGCAGTGAAAATCCCAGGAGTAGCAGCAGAACAAGGACGTATGCAAATCGAAATTCAATCCCACGGCAAAGTAAACCCTTTTGTTGATAATGTTGTTCGCTGTTCAGTGCTGCAGCGGTGTGAAGAAAGACTCTGTCCCACATGTGTGCTGGATGTCTCTAGAGGTCTCCTTATGGAATCCCATTTGTTGATTAGTATGTACACAGGAGCACTCTGTTTGTCCCTGTGGAGAGGTTATGATTGCATTAACTCCAGGATGTTACATGTGAGCTCGTGGATGTAAATTATAATGATCCATCCCAGTCCTGTCGTTGTCCATCAGTAATAACTGTATATCATATGGTTGGGCCGTGTTTCTCAAATTAATGTGGCGATCATTCAGCATTGAGTATATTAAAATGACTGACAGTGGCAGGTTGAGGAATTGATTCTGGCACTGGCTGGCAATGGCATTTCTGTTTGGGGTCTGCATGTCCTCCCAGTCCTGTGATGGGTCTCCACGTAGTCCAGCTTCCTCCTTCTATCAAGTCTAAGTGTAACTCCACAGCCCCTCCCCAGTGAATGAATGTGAGAGTGACTGGTTGCATGGTGTCTGGTCCCTGTACGTCTGTCCCATACGTCTGCCCCATACGTCTGCCCCATACGTCTGCTACAACTGTCACAAATGGCCACCTTAATCAGATATTGTGTGATTTCTAATGGTTTTAATATTATTAACGAGCAATTAAGAGGCCCCGCCCTCAAACCATGACAAACATGGGAAGGGTCTTTTTGACTTTTTTGATTTGTCTGGATGTTTGTGAAGAATGTTTTTGCCAATTTTTGTAAAATTCCCTAAAACTACATTCTTCTTTCAGTCTATAGGGGGCGCTATAGAGGTAACTGCCATCATATTAGTCAGATGTGTTCAGGGCCGGGGGGTCATTAGGTATT
>JAVQKC010119611.1:0-22698 GCA_036025475.1 Philypnodon macrostomus
GTCACAGTAACATCACGTGACGCTTCTGACGATGACTACAGGAAGTAGTCGAAACATGTAAAGCAGGTAAACAAAGCTCTCTGTCTCACAAAAAGAACCTTAAAAACAGTTAAACTTAAGAATGACAGTATGAATTCTCACCAAAGTATTACTATATACTGTTTGTCCACCAGTAAGAGGTTTTGTCCTTTAAATCAGCAAGGACGGCTGGCTTATCGGTAGTTATGACCAAACAAATGCCCTGAGAGATGATTATTTGACTTGCAAATATATACTGTGAACACTAAAAATTACTCTTTGCAATACAGGTAATAGTACACATATAAAAGACACATTGTTGTGCAAATGTTTTAAACCTGTTTGATAGTAGATAGCTTTAAAAAAGAAAAATCTATATATTTTTTTTTTTTATGAATTTACAATATATAAAGATAGTCCCGGTTTCCTATTGTTAGAATCCTGAATCCAGCAGTGATCCAGAGCCACACCAGAAATAAAACCAAACTTGCTCACACTGACTGCAAGCTGCCTTTTAACTGCTCGAGGATTTCAGTGCCACTGCTCCAAACCTTGACTATTGGTTTGACAGAAGAGTTTGTCTGATTTTTAAGTGAAGTCAGTTGTTTCTCTAAGGTAAAGCCCTTCCTAGGCATCACCACATCTCCTTCCCTTAGACAAGCTGTAGGACACAGGTCATTCCCTCCGTCGCCTATGTAATAGACACACCTGTACTCCACGCCTCGCTCGGATTGCCCTGACAAATAAAGCTCCAACACTTCTTTCTTGCACATATTGACCGGGCATTTCTCACAGCTGTGACTGTGGTGATGCTGCACCTCCATGTAGCCCTGGTCGTTCAGTTTAGCCGGGTTCGTGAACACTTTGTCGACCGCTGAATGAAGCTGAGATGCATGTAGGATCCAGTCGATGAATAAGGAGTTGGAGTCCGAGATTACGATGCAGTCTACAGAGTTTTTATGTTCAGATATAAACGTCAATAGGTCGCACATCCCGGCTGTGAAAGGGATGGTCTCCATGACGCTGCGAATCTTCTCTGGAGTAACATTCTGCTCTCCTATAGTCAAGAGACAAAAAAGCACTTCCTAGAGCATGCCAATGGGGTATACCCGGACACAACGTTGTGTATATTAGAACATGGATATCTGCTATTTTTGATCAAATCTATGACGGTATAGTGTGTGTGTGTTTCCTTAAAGCATTATAATTGTGGTCTATGTGCCTTTTCAAACAAACAAAAAAGACAGGAGATGGTTCTTAAGTCACTGGAGAAATATTTAAATAAAATAAAATAAAATAAATACAAAATAAATAAATAAAAAATAACATATGGCTGAAGTATTATAAAACCTATAATTTGTTATAATACAGAAAATGAATTAAGCAGAACAGGTTTCATTTAGCAGTTTCTCCTCTCTATATGTTCTCTGTTGAACTGACTTCTACTTTAACCCAAACCCTTACTTGGACGCTGGGCGACTGTTGTAAATGTTATAATGTAAATGTCGAAATCCTGAGAAACTCTTACCTATATACTTCATAACGCTGCCCATAAACTCTGTCCAGTGGCCTTTTCTGTAAGTGTTCTTCACAGAGGTTGGAAGCCTCTGCTCTGGTAAACATCTGATAACAGAGAGATTGTGGTATTGATTTTAAGAGTACAAATAAGTTGATAATATAATTTTGCTTTTATTTTAGATCATACCTTATTACCCAAATGTCACTGTTTTCATCCACTACAGTGTGGTCAAAGTCGAACACCACGAGAGTCCTCATCTTTAACGCCACAAAAACACACCGATTACGGATAATGCAGGCTAATAAAGCTGCTCATCTGAAACAGTTGAACAGTATGAACTGAACTTGTGTCTGCTATGTAAATGATTCAGATACTGTGACTTTAGTATGGTCGAGCACAAGTTCTCTAGTTTTCTAGCCTACATGTTTCAGGAGAATTGTACTTGTACTATAATCACTTACCAATACTAAGGATGTATTCAAAAACGTGTCTACTCGTCTTACTCGAGCCACTCCAAAGTATTTATTAACAATTATGGTTTCGTTTCGTCTTGTTTATCCAGTTTATCTGCTTACCCAATCAGGTGTTACACCCACCAACAAAGAGGCTGCAGATTACGCACGTAAATGGAAAAACGGAAGGTACTGACTACATTGAATAAGTTACAATCTATAAAAGAAACCACATATAAATCTCTACATGAAAATAAGTAAATGCTGTACAAACCTCACTGCTGTCCGCCCTGTGTACACCGGCTCCAAAGTCTTCTTCTTGCGCCACTAGTAGACGACCAAGCTCATCTCTGCCACCTGCTGCTGGAAATCCGGGTCCATCCAATATTCTGAATTTTGAATTTTTTTACATAGATTAAATACAGTTTGCACAATTTTATGTAGGCCTAGATCATTGCTAAAACATAAATAAATAACGACATTGTTCTAGTAATTTATATTTTTATATTCTCTTTTTTATATTAAGAATAACAGAGTGAGAGATTTTTAATTACATATAAATATATCACAAATTACATATAACAACTATAAATTCACATATATATATATATATATATACTTTACTTTACTTTGTTTTTATTACAATATTTTCGGGTTATGCTGTTTTTACTAAAGCGCCGTTTGAATGAATTGCCCTACCGTGCCTTACCTGCTTTCTACCAGTGGAGGGCGGTGCAAAAATATTTGCACAGAAGTAAACATTAGTAGAAGAAGACTCGTTTATTTCCTGGTTGCTTTAAGTCAACAAGCTGCCACCGTCACATTTTGTTTTTCTCTTTTTCTAAGATCCATATACGTACAGTATTCAGAAACGTAATATGTTTAAAGGCTTGGGATCGTGGCTGGGTTTGGAGACCCTGAGTGCAAAACCTGCGGATGAGAAAGAGAATGAAAACGAAGAGCAAAAAGAAAATGTAGTAGAAGCACAAAATGAGGTAAACAAACAAGAACCTGTCGAGGAGGAGGATGGAGAGACTGACGAGGACAGCTCTGATCTCGGCAAAGGACTGGGTGGTAAGAAACTGGTTTCACCTATCTGCTAATATAAAAAAAATATATGTACGTATAAAGGTATGTGAAAGCGTATAATGGCCCACTTTGTTGAGTTGACATCTGATCGTGTTTGCTAGCCATTTGCTCCCAAAAACATGCAAAGGACTTGATAACAAAAAGCATATTCATGAACTAAACAGCTAAAAATAATGCAAAATGTATAAAGCAACGTCAACTAGGCCCAATTGTACAAAATTATCTAATATAAATTCTTAATGCTCCTAAAGTTGAGAACGGGTTTGACAAAAATGAGATCCACACAACCTTCCCAGTGCAGGGTTTTCATAGTCTTTCCTAATTCAGTCCTGGTTTAGACCGTATACAGACCTGGTTATGACCTTGTTTTATTCCAGGTTGATGTCTGGTTTAGTCATGGACCCCCCCACCCAGTGGGCCCCTCCACCTCCTGATTGTTGCTACACCCCCAAATATTATTAATTGTTCTATTATATTTGAACCACCCTTTAGTTTCACAGATTTAACTGAATTGCTATTTAATGTAATTTTTACTTTAATTCAAGAGCTAGGCCCACAACAGCAAGGTGTATATCCGGCAAAAGCTTTTTAAGTTATTGCATTCACTGCTTTAGGTCACTAATTAATTCATTACTTAATTAATAATCATTGTAGAAGCACCAAAATCAATCTTATCATATCGTCTTTATGATATGAAACTTGAAACTGATCCATCAATTTGTTTTTGAGTTATCGCAGTCACACTTCTGCCGATGCACACGCGGACGGAGGTGGTTGTTTTGACGATATAATGATAGAACTTTTGATGTTTCTGACCATACCCCACTCCTTTCGTTTGTAGGGTATATCTACAGCTTTGCCTCCAGTGCTACCAAGAAACTTTCAGAGTCTGTCGTAGAAACGGCTCAGACGATCAAGAAGAGTGTTGAGGAGGGGAAAATTATAGACAAGGTATGTTAGCTTCACTAACCTGTTTTACAGAATGCTGTTTGTTACAAGAGCCACATATTTACACTGTCACTGTGTGTCCATTTGAAGACATTCCTAGGAGACTTCCAGAAGGAACAAGAAAAGTTTGTCCAAGAGAAAAAGGCTAAAAGATCAGGTAAAACAAACATGTCAGTCTATTTTATACAAAACATGAAAAAAGATACAGTGCCCTCCAGAATTGCTAGCACCCTTGTAATAACAGATTTAACAAGGCTGCAAAAAATCTTTTTGAAATTGTACCGAAATATTTATAAACCACTGCTCACAAAGAAAAAATTAAACCCCCTGAAATACAAAACAGTTTTGTAAAGAAAAATGTCTTTGCTTAATTTTGTGAGCCACAATTATTGGCACCCCAATGTAGAACCAGGAATTTGCTCAATCACAGCTCCTCAGTGTGCTCCAAACACACCTTTGGAGTTTGTTTTCAAAGTGTGTTTTTTATTTACATGTACACCATAAAACTCATTCCATTTGAAACTCCAGTGGTTTCTGACAAACTGAAAATCCCTACATTTGTGTTGGATATAAGTAACTTCTCTAAATAATGTGTGGTGGTGTAGGTGACTCCTGAAGTTGTCAAACTGATTCTTGGAGATTCTTTGACCACTAACAATCCTTCTAGCAGTGCATTGAGTCAAGATAGACACACATCCTTCAGACTTTTTCCCCGTGAATAATAAAAAAAATCACAATTTAACAATTTCATGTTTCCTGACACGCAAAAAAAATATAGTGGGGGCAATATTTGTGGCTCTCAAATGAAGCAATGGTTTTGTGTTTGGGATTTTACCAAGGGTGCCAATAAGGTCACTGTACATCATGATACTTTTACCACAAACACTAACTCTAACTTATGCATCGTTTGTATCCAGAAGTGGCAGTTCCTCCCTGGGTTGGCTACAATGAGGAGGAGACCATCCAGCAACAGATTCTTGCCCTTTCAGCTGTGAGAACACACGCATACAATGACCTGTGTTTTCTTGTCGTGTAACAGTTGATATGTAATTCCTTTATTATATCACAATAGGACAAAAGGAACTTCTTGCGTGACCCTCCCGCTGGTGTACAGTTCCACTTTGACATGGATCAGATGTACCCTCTGGCTGCTGTCATGCTGGAGGAAGACCAGCTTCTCAACCGCATGCGTTTTGACCTAGTCCCCAAACAGTGAGTACAGAGGCAGGAATTTCAAACTTGCATTGAAAGTATTCAAATACATGCTAAACATTTTTACAGTGTGAAGGAGGATGTGTTTTGGAGAAATTACTTCTACAGAGTGTCTCTGATAAAGCAGTCAGCTCAACTCACAGCTCTGGCCCAACAACAGCAGCAACAACAACAGCAACAACAGCAGGACGGGGAGGACCGAGGGACCACTGTCTCACATGATGACGTCATTCTTACAGGTACAGTAGCTTGTTATCAAAATACATAAACTGTCTGGACCTAAAGACCTAAAGGTTTCTTGATTAAGTTTCTTGATTAATATCATTATTTACCACTGAGCGCTTACTGTGGCGTTTACATTTGCAGACAGTGTCAGACCAAAAACTCCACCTGTCTCCATCAGTGACATGAAAAGGGTAAGCCATATACATAATTATCTACAACACATTACAACATAAATAAAACATAATTTTTCTTCTTATAGCCCCCACATGAAGAGGAGGAGATCTCGACGAGCCCGGGGGTGTCTGAGTTTGTTAGCGATGCGTTTGACTCCACTGCCATCAATCACGAGGATCTGAGGAAAGGAATGGAACAACTGGTGCTTGACAAAAAAGAAGACACCCCTTCACCAGATGGTTAGCCTGACTGCAGTCTATGTTATAAATTCACTAGACTTTTCTCTGGGGACCAACTCGTATTAAAATGATTGAGAGCCTTCATACCTTCAGCAGCAAGCTATATTCTCACAAGAATAAAATTTTAAATGGATTCAGTATAAGCACTATTCACAGTACTGCTGCTGGGTAGATTTTAGATTTATTGAAAGCAACAGGCATGCTCTGGGCAGCATGGTGGTGCTTAGTAATGTATGCTCATATATATTTAGAAAACTGTAAAAAATTAATAGCGCTGAAACATGAAAATGCTGCACATATTAACAGCTACTGCTAAAAACTATTTCCAACTAACCCACTTCTTTTTAATCATAGAACGTCATAACAGTTAGAAATGCTCTGATGGTTGTATGTTTAACCGCCCGCCAGCATGTGTTGTACTCCCTCAATAATGATTGCAATCCAAAATGGTGCAGAATGTAGTGAACTCTCTGATCTGTTTGTGAATGTGTCCAGACGATTCTGCAGACTGGGAGAAGGAGCTACAGCAGGAGCTCCAGGAGTATGAGGTCGTTACCGAGTCGGACAACAAGGACGACCAGTGGGACCAGGAGATCGAGAAGATGCTTCAAGATGAGTAACTTCTGAAGAGGCCATAATACAGAGACCAACGAACATTGAATGAAAGAAAAGAGAAGTCATGCACAAGGGAGTGTGTCTCGTGCACTTACACAGTATCTCTTGGCATTGCTGTCTCCTCTTCTACCTAATGGAGGTGTAGATAAGATGTCTAAGCAAGAGAAGATCACCTCTGCTGGGAGTAGTGCTTTTGTTGAGGGGTATAAATGAAGTACGTATTCAATTCTATGCTTAAATAACTTGATGACTTGTTGCCTGGGCCGTCAGATATATGTACTCTTTTGGTACATATTATGGCCTGGGAAATCCAACCATAATTAATGTACAAATCAAGCAAATAAGTCTTTTATGTCAGCTGTGCCCCTTCAGTGGTCACATCAGATTACCTGCCTCAAGCTAAACCTATTGTCTGCCTCTTGCACCAACTAACTTCATGTCCTCTTTCTTTCCAGGTAGATTATGAATATGTATCTTAAAACTGGGCTTATTATCTGGTATGTGTCTCAAAGGGATTAGTTTTTGTCTAATACCGGCCCCTAAATTTGAATTGGTTATATACAGTGTCCTTTAGATTGCATTCAGTTTGATTTGTTTGCGTTTGTTTCAGAGCTAAGAAAGATGTTGTTCGGGTGGGTAAAATCCACTAGATGGCGCATCAGCATAATTTCCCTTTATTACTGAAGGAGCCCATAAGAATATGGACTGCTTAAATTTGGTGCTTTCCTCGTGGGCTGTATATAAAGTATAGCAAAAGTACAGAAGTAGAATATATTGAAAAATCTAATGTATGTAAATAAACCAGATTTTAACACTATTAAGTAGACTTTAAGTTGCAATTCATGTCCAGTAATTGCTATTGAATTAGACTTTGTGTATAATGTTTCCTTATGTTCTTTTCATCTGAAATACTGTAGACTTTTGATTTATTGGTTTAACTTTAATACATATTTATATCACAATAAATAATGCACATGATTCCAAAGTTTCTCATCGATTTCTTTCTAGGGAGATTATGAGGGTGATTGTCAAATTCTGTGAAGATTTCTCATGCGTGCCACAAGACCTAAAAATTACAACAGTACTTGAAGTGTATCTAAATATAACAGAATGTGAAAATTGTGTCCTCCAAAGCCTGTTGAAATATATTGTGCAGTCAAAATGAAATGTTTGCAGTAAAGCTTTTGAGTACTACATAAAATATGCCTCATTATTCTTACCAAAAAATGTGATCTATTTTCTGCCATTTTGATTGACCTTTTTTCATTGTTTTTACTGTCAACACTTGGACTATCCCTCTTCATGTGAAGATTTGATACTCCCCTACACTTCAAATACCTTGAAAACCCCAAACAACACAATTTTTCCCCAGTGCATATTAAATTAGTAGTTTTACATACTGGAAACAGCATTATCGTCTGATGTGGGTTCTTGTTTAGACCTCCCTTTAATACACAGTTTACGTGCACACCCTGTCACTTCTGAAGACACACATTCAAACGGTGGAGGTGGGCGAGCGAGAAGAAAGTCAATGGTGCTGCCTGGTGAGTCAGAGATTGTGGAATGATATAGAGCTTAGTGTTTTTTGTAGAAAGTCTATAATCAAGTTGAAATGAGACATACACAACTCCACACCACTGCCAACCAGACAGGCAGACACGTCCCTACATGCTTTTTATGTTTTAGCTGAAGAAAGCAGATGGCACACTATATGGGGAGTCTAAACCTGTTCACTGCATGAAATCAATAATTGTCGGTATACCCAATGCTATGCTTCAATACCTTGAGTTTTAGATGTGTTCAAGCATAAATTATTGAGTATTTGAACTACAGGTGATATTTTTTTTTCCATTTCTAGATTTCATGCATGCTTTTACACTCAAATAATGATATGATGTTATAAGGGGTTTATTTGATGTATGTTTGTCTATAGATTTCTACCCACATCATTCTGTTTCTATATCCACTTTAAAACATCAAAATGCACAAAATGTTACTGTCTTTTTTATTGGAATTTATGAATGCATTATTGACTGGTTCATAAGGACATTTTTACTTGAATAATGTGACAAAATATTTTTTTAAGGTTACTTATTTTATGATTTACCAAAACACTTAAATAAAATAATATAATACTGATAAAATACTATAGATTACACATCCCCCAAAAGCCCTTTCATCCATAAGTCAATAAAATAACTAAATAAATCTTTTCAGCATTAGACAAAACCAACCTCCTATTATTTTCTTTCTTGCCTTTATAATTGGGCTAATATATTGACTCTTTTGTGTTTTTCTTCACCTTTATCTGAGGATCACAGTCAGGGTCCAGCAGCTGCGGCCTTCCGTTACCATGACGACAGATCCATCAGACGTGAGGGTCCATGCGTTGGGGGTTACAGCCTCTGTGTCCAGAGGTGATTTAACAATGTATTAATAATGCATTAGAGGGATTAATAGACTCAGACACTCGTGTCGGCTCTGCACCTTGGATGAGTTTAGGTTACACTTTAACTATACACAACATTAAGCATTAGTAGTTGTTTATTAGTGCGTAGTTTGATTTTAAGGATCATAGCTATAGCAAAACAACTTAGCAATGGGCCAGCTTTTATAATGTTAGAAAATGTTCAATTTCACTTAAATAACCAATACATTATTATGCATTTTTCTCATGCATTCATGTTTTGTGAGCATCTGAGCCCCTATAAAGCTAAAATCCACCATGCACTTCTTATGTCTTTTCAGTATAAATGCATTGCTAAAGATGCTTGTCACTTTTGATTCAATGTTAGACAAACCCAGTCAATGAGGGCATTTCTTTTTTAACCAGGAGAGACAAACACAGACAGGGTGCAACATGGGATTTATTGAGGGAGATGTTGTACTTATGGAAAGCAGATCTCATTGTATGCAATCATGTCAACATATCAATTTTATACATACATTTTATATATAATTTTTTTTATATCCATTTTATATATATATTTTTATAAATCCATTTTATATATCTATTTTATATATACATTTTTATATATCCATGTTATATTTTTTATATATATATACATTTTATACATACATTTTTATATATACATTTTATACATATTTTTATACATATTTTTATAGCTCATTTTAAACCTTACAATAAAGGACACACCTTGACACTGATACATTTACTATACCACCATCTACAATGTGTTGTATTGCATTGTTGATACATACAACAACATATGGAAATAAAATGAGTCTATGTTTTTTCTGTGTTTATCTAGTTTACGCACAAAAATACATCCAAGCCAAAATAGATAAGACATAGATTTGAATAAGTCAATAGATGGCACTGATCAAGGATTGGGGGAAGGGAATGAATGCTGTGTGAGGCAGCTCAAATGGGCTTCTGGCAATACCATAATAACCACCTCATGTGAACCTCATTGTCAGGGGTAGGGCCTGAGTAACGGTCCAAACTGAATTTTGATAAGAATCAGGAACAGGAAAAAACAGGAACTCCATAACAGGAAGCAAGCTTGAGAATAAAGTCTTACCTGATAGAATATGTAACAAACCAAGTGAAAGTGTAGGACGACACCCAATTCAATGTGTTTCAGACTGTTAGAAATGAATCTATGACCGTCCTCTTTTATTCAACCCACAGAGTCCATTTGGTCTCAATTCAAATTTCCAGGAGGTACAGCTATATTCCATTAAACATGTATGGTCAAAATTGCTGACAAGGGAACCAATTGTGGATGTAATTGTATTAAAATGCACACTGAGCCAGTTAGCTCCACAAACCTGATCACAACATCACTGTCCTATATGATGAAGAGATAGAGATACATGTCATTCAGAAATTGTGGAGTTATGAAGGTGAAGTGAAGTCATATGGCCAAATGTATGTTTGTTCTGCTCACTTTGTATAGATTTATCAGGTTTTGCCCTGACTTCCACTTGAATGGGCCCGGTTCCTCCCTTTATGTTATAGGTCATAATTGTTTTATATTTTTGTGAACGCAGCACAAAAGGATGTATGGATGTCTTGTTTAACGGGTGCAGGGGGCTGATTTAAACCCCTGTAAAGCTGTTGTTTTGTAGGAAAGCCCTTGTTTGACTTTATGACTCGGCTGTAAACTCATTTCAACTAGGGACCCCAAAAGGGAAGAGTTTTAGAAGCTTTTAAATAGATAGCTACACCATTATCATACTGGCGAAACAACGATATTATGGAATCACGCAGATTCCATAACATTGTATCAAGTTTCATTGCTCTCTGTCCAGGGTCCCATAGGGGTCATAAACATGGGGGCGCTATAGAGGCATTCTTCACAGTTTTGGCCCCTTATTATTTAATTACTTAATTAATATTCATAGAAGAAGTACCCAAATCGATACAGTTCGGCGTCTTTACGGTATGTACCTGTGTGCAAATGTTGAAACTGATCCGGCAATTCGTTTTTAATAAGCATAGTGTGGTCCCTTTAAGAAACTCAAGAAAGTCAATTAGAAAAACAGACTTTTTGCATTAGCATGTTTATCTGCTAAAACTAAACTATTGCTCAACTGTTGTTGAACCAGAGGAAATGTTGCATGTGTTATCCAGCGCTCGAGTGAACCACTTCCCTCGACTTCAAACAAGATCATATCTCAAATGTGTGATGAAAGTAAAACTGTTTTTGAAATGCATTGTGTAATTTAAAATATGAGAAGGAAGAAGAATGCATCAAAGCTGAAAGATTTATACACAACACTTGGTCCAAAAATGGAAGTAATCTCAGGACAGACTTCTGAGCCCAATTAGTTTTCTGTTAGTGTTTTCACAGTATTTGTTGTGACATGAAGCATATGTTCTGGTGCTGAATACATTTGAACAGTTTCCACATTGTTAGCGTGATGAAAGACTGTTTCCAAATACAAGTTAGATTAAAACATTAATTAAACATTCAAATAAGACATTGATGCTAGTATTGGGTTGTGTTTATGTGGGCTCCATTACTAAGATCAATATTGTCATCCACATAGTATGGTATACATTGGTCATGTGATTTTTCAAATGTATAATGCCATCCATTAGCTTACCTTTAAAACATGAAAAAAGTAAAAAGTAAAAATGAAAAAACTTTGCATTTAATCTAGAAGTTGTGTTTTTTTGGGGGGGGGGGGGGGGTGTATTTGAGGATAAATTTTAAAATGTAAAAAAAGGAAAATCCTGCCACCTAGTGCTGAGGATCGTTTTTACAGTTTTAAAATATTATAGTTACATTGATTTACAGTATATGGGTTTGAAGTATTTTGCATTATAAAGTCACACTTACACTTACAGGCCCATTTATCTTGTAGTTTTCGTGACGGGATTAAGACTGTAAATGCAGCCACCAACATTCATTGTCAATTCCACTGTCCCCCAAAGAAAATACTGAGACCAAGTTTAAAATATTGTGCCGTTTTTATTTTTGTGTAAAAATCACACAGCTGCTAGTTGACTTCTGCAGAGATACAGTACATCCATGCAGTTTTAAAACATCTAGGATCCCACCACAGCCAAGAGGAGGAATTAAATAGAATATTCTTTCGCTGTTAGTCAGCAATTAATGCAAATTTACACAAGTCCAAAAAGTGTGTAATCTATTATTTAATATACACCACAGCCCTGGGAGCAGACAACAGAATCCAAAATCCTGTTAAAACTCTTCTTGGCTTAGGACTGACCTGCTTTTGCCTGCCTCGATTGCCTTATAAGGTTAGGATTGCAGTGTGTGCTATTGTGCTAGCAAACATAAATCAGACCTCAGTTATTTTATTTAACAGGATTTTGACTGTTTTTTTTTTCTCAGCTCCCCGGTCTGACAATATAACGCACACAAACTCACACATACGCACAGAGTTTACATCCTCATCAACAGCAGAAGAAAAAGAAGGCGACATCTTGATACGTCAAAAATGAGGAAGAAAGAGCGCAGTGAAACATGTACAGTGGACACCTGAACGCCACGGTTTTCAGGATAGTAAGGCTTTCGAAGACGGCTTCACTGACGGAAAGGAAGCTCTGAACAAGTTATAAGAAAACAATCAACCAGGGGCGTAACATCAGGCAATTGAACTGGGGCCCTAGAGGTGGAGGGTCCCACTGGAAGTCCATGACTAAACCAGGTGAAAAACATGGACTAGATTAAAATCTAAATCTAGACTAAATCGGACGTAAACCAGATCCAAGTCAGATCAAAATGGGACTATAAACAAAACAAAACACTAAATAAAGAACAAGGAAACAGGCCTAAACCAGAGCAGAGAAAAAAACCTTCACTGGGACCCCTGATCCCAACCTTTCACCTCTGGAATCGACAAAGACAAATATAGATTTATAGGCAACCTTTGAGTATGAAGACTTTTTTTTCTTCTTCTTAAAGCATTATAGGAAAGACAAGAACAAGGTCAAATACAAAAAATACATTTAGGAAAGTTCAAAGTGCAGTTGGGTCACTCAGATGTCCACTTTACGATGACTGGGCTCTTGTACGCTAGCTTCATCTACGACCACAACGGGTCATATCTTGCTGTTTGGGGGTGAAACTGCCCTGATGATAAACACTTATTTAAACTGATACTTCCCGTTTTGGAGCCAGGAAGTGACACTTAGATCATCAGTAACAAGAAAATAAAGGCCAAACAGTTCACAAAAAGACAATAGATGGTATTTTGTGGAAGATCTAAGATACAAAAAATAAAATCACAAAGTTGCTACGATCAGCCAGCTATATTGGTCTGTGAAAAGCAGGTCACCATTTACTTGCATAGGACTGGAACAAGCTTGTGTTGTGAGAGAACCTTAACTTCTGATATTAGCAACACAATTCTTCATTTTAAATTATCCCCAACGTTGCCGCCAAATGGATTCTTCCTTCTTGAACACAGAATGCTGAAATGCTTGTGACTATTATAGTAAATGTTACAAAGGAACATAGTGTAGTCCGCATAGAGGTGAAAGAGAAGAGTGCTAGTTCAGTCATTTGGCATAAAGTTGAAGATTCAGTCAGTCATTCACTCACTCAGAGATCACACATTGACCCCAAAAAGCTTCTTTTCTTTTTGCAGATAGAGTTATAATTGGTCAGGTTGAATTGATTTTGGTGAAAACACACGCTGCAACCACAATATTATGTACAAGTTCAATTGAATGGGGAAGTTATTTTGAAAGTGTCATTAGAGAGTCACTCCACTGCTATTCTCAACTCTAACATGGTTATTTCTGATTATTTATTTGTTTACTAGTACGGTAAGATACAGAATATGCAGTAACTAAGCAAGAAATGATTTTGGCCAACAGACAACAGTAAAAAATTGTGATGGCAACTATGTAAACTCAAACTGGGCATGTGCAGCCATGGCAATAACAAAAAGCAGAAAGTAGTGCGTTTATAGATCTAGCCTTTTTGGGTTCAGCCACTCGCCACAAGTACATCATTCATTCACTTCATTCTTTTCTTCAGTCGTTCAGAGAAAAACCGTATCAAACCGTGGCTGTTTGTCTTTAAATTGGGCTCCTCATCGTTTCTCATTCAGCTGTTTCAACCTTCGCGTCTCCTTATTGAGGAAAAGTCAAAAAGTGCCAGTTTTCTTTCTTTATTTTTTACCCCTAGACGCCCCTCGACCGTGTAAGACTGTGCTGTCCTTTCGGGTGATGATTGATAACTGTGTGATGGAGTTCAATGGGGACACTAAATTGTACGGCCTCGGAGGACAGTCGGGACGGATGTAAGGGTGAATCACAACAAGGGTCTCTCAGCTTTTTGTTTTTGGATCAACTACAGTCGCTCTTTGAGGGTTAGAGATGAGAGAAAGGTCTGAGCTGCTCCAACTGCACCTCCAGGGATATCCTTTCCTCAAGCAAGTCCTGGAAATGACAAAATAATATAGTCAAAAAGACCAAATGAATTCAAATAAAATGTAAAAATGCTGCTGATTCCCTTTGTACCTTGAGCTGTTGCTGGAGTTCACTGTTGAGCCGAGCCAACACTGTATTCGTCTCCTTATTTCTTCTGATTGATGCTTGAATTGATTTTTTGTCCTTACCTAATGACCTGTAAACATAATAATTGGTCCTGGTTTAGTTCAGTTTTAGACCCGTTTAGTCCTGGTATAAACTGGAGAGAGACGTGGTTTAACTCTGGTTAAGACCCGATTAGACCTAGTTTGTCTGTGTGTTCACAATGCGTATTTAATTGGATACCTATTTTATTATTAAATTTAAATAGAACACTAATTATGGCACTGAGAAATTGAAGCAGTTTAGATACATTAGTCATAAAATATTAGGGGTATCTGACATCTAATAAACAGTGCTAAAAGAAGTGTCCTTACCTGGAGATGGAGGGCTGTGTGGCCAAAACAGCAGCTATAACATTAGATTTCTGTGGACCGTGCTGTTCATCCTCGGGTCTGAGCTCGTCTTCAGACTTTAACCTCCGACGAACTGGTTTAGGGGGAGGAGCTAATGGACCAGACACAACTTTGGCCTGGAACAAGAAATACACTGGTGTAAATAACATAAGAGTTCATATTTGATTTTCATCTATATACGGCTGACGTTTTGTGTCATTACAGAGTTCACAGTAGCTGCGGTTCTCTCATCTGCTGGACCATCACTCTTGACCGTTCTCAATGGACCAGCTCCTTCTGACGACTTATCCGCCTGCAGACAGACGGATGTTAATTTAATCCATAATCGCACACAAAACAGCATCAGTTACAGGTATGTGACTTGTTCAAATTGATAAACTATTAAAATGGCCTAACTACAGCAACATATTAGTTGATTATCAGCCCACCCAAATGCCATTTACTCACCGGCCCGGGCTCAGTGTGTTTGTCAACCTCTGGTAAACTGGACGGTTGCTCGGACGCAGCAAAGGCCTTAAACTGACTGAAATCTGCGAAGTTTGGCTGCTGTGGGATCTGTTGCGGAGACGTAGTGGTGAGCACTGCTCCTCCGGGAACACTGTCTGTGTCTCCACGGTGACCAGTGTGTGGGGCCGAGGTCTATACATACAGCACATGAGATCAGGATGACCATTTTGAAATCAGTGTCATTATTTTGTGTAATTAAAGCATCAAATAATCTAAGAAACTACAGTATATCCCACCACCCTGCAACCTACAATTTGTGAGCCACTGTCTCATACCTGTGTGGGGAGGGGTCTAGGAGGCACAGCGGGGGGGAAAGCTATCGTAGAGGCCTGCTGTTGTCCCGGGGCAGACGCAGCAGCGAAAGTGCGGTTCATGTCGAGAGACGACGAGCGAGAGTGAGAGGCGTGAGGTCGAGGGGGAGGAGGGGGAGGAGCTGCCACCACCTTCAGAGTTTCAGGAGACGTACCGGACTGGGACCTGAACACAGAAATGCATGTAATAAAATGTATAAATGCAAATAAGTCACACAATGTGTTTGTCTTATTGTGTTGTTTTTTTATGGTTACAGTATATAAAGTAAAGACTACATAAATGTAGAATGGCTTCTAATTGAGTTACAATCTTTATCTGGTTTAGCTCCATAAACCTGATCTCAATATTAGTGAGTCTTAATGGGATTAGCATAAAGAGACAGAAGCATGTGAGCAGCCAAGGACTACTGATGAAACTGGGGGAAGAACCATTTTGTCTTTCACAATCATACACCTTCTTTCTTGACAATGTAAGCAAATACAGAAGCCCTATAGAGACAGGCTGTGGACTATGAACAAATGCATCTCTAAAACTAAAGTTCACCAACCTTTGTCTTGTGATTGGCTCTTGGTCTGATGTAAACGAATCAGAGCTACTGTAACCATCACCTTTATAGAGGACAAAGTAAAAAAATACAATTCATAATAGTCGGAAAGGTAAAACAATGTCACAAATTGCTAACCCATTCTTACTTACCCACAGTGTTGGGGGCAACAAACTTCATAGAGGCGGTCAGCTTAGTTTCTTCATTCAGTTCTGGAGGTTTGGGAAGCAGTGGACTTGTCGGGTGGTTGTGATCTGAAGTTGAAAAACAAATACATATTTCATCTGAACAAAAAATATTTAGCACTGTGTCTATGTATAAATTGCCAATGAGTGCTCCAAGTATAATGCACCCAGTTTTTTTTTTCTTGTCAATGTTGGTCCACATTAGAGGATAAAGACTGCATCTGTTGTTTTTTTTTTAATTACATTCAGATTGAATTACTTAAGTGCCATGAGTCACAGGAAGTCTGGCCTAACATTACGGTTGACCTTTACCAGTATCTGTGCTTCCCTGTCCCCTGCTCAGAATGAAATAATAACATCCACATAATATCAAGTTAGACCTGAGATAATGATAGTGGGTAAAAGGCTGGTAGTTATTCTGTTCCCTTCAAACAAATCTAAGACACATTATCAAGACATTATCAAGTGTTAAGCTAAATATAAAATTGGTTTAGGTTTGCACTGACCGCTGCCTGTTCTTTTTAGCTCCATCTCTTGCATGTGGATCTTACTGGGGGTCATCCTGATGGGAACAGGGTGGACAATGGCTGTGTCCTAGGAAAGATTGATGATTACATTTAGATCAGTATTTATTGTTCCTAATGTAATATTTGTAATCATTTGTCTGTTGTCAGTTTGGTATAAACTACACACACACCTCTACACCCCTACACACACACCTGCACACACCCACCTCTACACACACACATCTACACTGTGGTGGATGCTAATAGTTCAATATGTATAAAATCTTTTACTATTCATTAAAGTCACTATCTGGAAGAAAATAGCTTTTATTATTTTATTGTATAACATATACTATGTTAATAAAATCAATGAATAAATGATTCAGGGTCACAATAAAACAATGTGAGCCAATAGAAAAACAGTGATGAAAATCTCAACATGTTTTTGTGTATATCCGTGTCAAAGCTAAGCCGTACCAATACAAAACACACTTGTATATTGGCAGTATAGTATCATGCGCAGTAGAGTAAACAGGGCAGAAATGATCCAGAGGAGGTTAATGTGTTTGCATTAATAGTGAACCATGCATGCTAAAGAGATTGACTTACAGGGTCAGCTGGTGCAATATTAGAGTCAAATTGGGTCAGAGTTTGTGAGCTGGAGGAGCGCTCGCTAAACGTCTCCCACTGCTGCAGGAGACACACAGACAGTGAGAGAAAACATGTCAGTCAGTCAGCCAGTGCAGTCACTTCACACAATGACATAATCAGTATGAGCCACCAGTATGAGATGTGTGACAATGTCAGCCATCGCCCCACGGCCGAGGGACATCACAACATCACTGGATGTAAAACTACAGTAATGTGCAAAGGTTTTAGTGTCAAAATTACAGTGTCATAAACCAGATGACTTGTTAGCAACTATCTTTCCATGGATTAGTTTCACAAAATTGATTATAAACTTCACTGTCTGGGAAGAGACAGAAATATGTGAGCAGCCTACAGCCACTGATGAAATTGTAGTAACTTACTTGTTCTTAAAAATGTATACAAGGTGATTTTGTAAAAGCAAAGTGTGACATTGCATTTAGTAAACTGATGAAAATAAGATGAATAAATGTCATAATTCAAGGAGCTTTTTACATAAAAGCTTGTCTTCATACGTGCCTAAAACATTTGCACAGTACTGTTCGTGACTCTCAAACCAAACATCATATTACAAGGTGTGGGACAGAAGTGCTGCATTATTGTCACTGAGTTTAATTATTAAAAGCAATTAAATGTTGATGGGTGGATATTGGCAGATGTTCAGCAATTAATTAAGATGAATCAATTGCAAAAACAGCAAAAGGCAAGACAAGAATACTGAGGTCAGTTTGAATGTATCGTTTGTGTGACTTTGAACCTCATTGCTCTGGTTCATCTCGGGCCAGGCCTGGTTAAGGGAAGGCATCGATGGAGACTTGTTGGGGGTGACCTCGACTGGAGAGGCCGAGTATCCGACATCTGCGGTCGGCTCCGGGACCTCTGTAGACATAATACAGCGGTTAGCAATACAGAGCAGAAATGACAATGAATGTAAGGATTACGGTGATGTGAAAATACAAATACACCAATAAGACCACTGCTAGGTAAAGAGAATAACACAGATTACCCATTCAGATTGGCACCTGTTTTAGGCAGCAAGTAAAGATTTTTGCCCTTAAAGATGATGTTTTATATGAATCAGAAAGGTTTGAGAAAGTTTGACAAGGTCCAGTTTGTCTGAAATGGTTCAAGTACAAAAGCGTCAAAGGAAGAAACAATGGTGAACCAAGGAAAACTGATAGCTTCAAAAGTGGCCAAAAAACAAAGTATCTCAAAATGTAAATTTGGTTCTGGTTAACCCTACACAAGAACAGAAGGAACTACTTCATACAGGAAATTTCAATATAATCAATGTGTGAAGTCACAAAGTCAGCAGAGGTCTAGTTCCCTCCAGATTTAAGGCGGTGCTGTTTGATGAACACTTATTTTGATGCTTGACGTTGGGAGCCAGGATCTCTTACCTGCTGAGTCATCCAGGTCAATCAGCTTTGGCATCAGGCTCTCGGGCAGCTTCTCCGGGAGGTCATAGCCGTTCTTTCTGGCTACAACCAGGTGGAAGGCTGCGCAAAACTCGTCCAGTGTCAGTGCTCCATCTTTATCAAAGTCTGACAGCTCCCTAGAAACACACACAAGGGAGAAAATGAGGCTGTGGTTAGGGCCAGAGAGAGTACTGTGGCAGCTCATTCAAAATGGATTAGTGGTCTTTTGATTTGACGTTATTGTTCCCATCGTTCAAAGACTTCAGCTCCTGTCAGCTCAGATGTACAGGGCTCATTGTAATGGTATAAAGCAATTGTATGTACTAAAGAATAAAAAGCCCATTATGACTTTGGAGGTGATGATAGTTCTATAAATGTAAGGCAGCCAGACAACCTTTGACAGTTTACTGATGAAGCACAGAAATAAAAAAAAATCTTAATATTAACTTCCCCAGTCAATCTTCTTCTTCTTTTAATAAATAATTAAAATTTTTGGTTTAACATTCACATGACTAGTCACTACAGCAGCCTCAGAGGGACAAAATCCAGAAGTAAAAATTTAATTTCAGAATTCAATACTCTATCTGCCACCCTTTTTCACTGTTAGTATAATTAATATTCCTTAATTTTTTTACCACACAAAATTACCTTGCTACTGTGGGTTACAAAAAAGTGCTTCTGACCACAAGGTTTTAGTTCGTAGAATCAAAAAGGTGTACGTACCATATGTGTGACAACTCTAGAATGGGTAGTTTTGACTTTGTGAAGAACTCTTTTGCTGCTGAACCTAAAGAAACAAAGAAACATACAAAATTAATATCCACAATAAATTAGTATTACGACAAGCATGTCTATTAGATGTTCATTTTCCCACCTGGTATGAATCCGGTTAGATCAGGCTGAATGGTTTTGAACTGGTTGATATAATACTGTCTCTGCTCTTCTGTGATTTTCCAGGGATCGTCGTAACTGCTCGACTGTCGCTGGATCTCATTGGTCGTTGCTGCTGAGGCCACTGTTCGTATCGTTGTGCTTTCCTGGAAGGTCATGTGATAAAAGTGTCAAATTAGAAAAAAGAACTGTGGGGTTAAACATTAAGCATCTCTATGGCTGAAAGACAAATATTGATAAAAGGGAACCTACTGACCTACTGTATCATCAGGAACAAAACTATTATACTAGTTTTTTTAAATCAACTTGCAATGACAAGAAGAATGACTTAATTCCCAATTTAGCTCTCTGTAATATGCTATTGAACATTATTTGCAAATGGTGTAATGTGTATGAAGTCAGCTTGTCCACTTGATAGTGACAGAGGATGATGCTTATGAGAAGGTAAGGAAGCAGTTTTTATGTACTACTAAAATTACTGCAACATTAGTTTAAGATCCTGAACTACTATAGTGAATATAGTAAAATTCAATGATTACATTTCACTGACACCTATAATAGGTATTATGTGACTGGCAGCTGTTGAGCATCAGTAGTTGCATAACCACTAGGTCCCATGTGTTCAGGTAATACGATACTATTCAAGAGACACAACCCAAAAAACATAACAGTCCTCACTGTGGCTTTTACCAACAGATTAGTATTAGTGTTTTAGTACCTGTACTGATGAGGGGTGTATCGTGGGCAGCGCACTGGATGGAGGCGTGTCGGCGGTGAAGCTAACCCAGCTCTCCTGACTGGGAAGAGGGGGAGAGTGAGACGACCAGATGCCATCTCCAGAGACAGGAGCTGGGACTGTCACTAAAACACAATTAACAAGTGAGGTTTAAAAAGGCAATTTTCCACTAAACACCACATTCATTTGAAATATTTTGATTGTTAAGAGTAAATAATTGAAGTATTCTGAATTTGTATTTTAGTCGTCTCTATTTACACTTTTGTGGCCTTGTGTTTTTCAGATTTGTTGCTGATATCTAATTTAAAATAGGCTAGCCTATTTTGTAATGAAATTGTACAACACATTCATATTGTGTAGTTTTATTAATTTTGCATTTTGATTTTATTTACATTTCACACATTGTGTTCAATCAAGCTTGTAAGCATTCCTTGAAACCAGTTATCTTGCAGCAAGTAAAGCAAACCAAAGTCAGACTCTTTGTTATAGAATTTAGAATAGGAGTTATCATTAGCATTATTAACAGTAGTCTATTGATATTACCTGTCTGTGGATCTCTGAACTGTGTCCACACTGCTCCAGCTGCAGGCGCTGACTGTCGGTCGATGGTGCCTCCACTGTGCTGCCGCTTGTGTTTCCTCCACGAGTGAGGAGAGGTCGGGGGAGAGTGGTGAGGAGAGACCACCGGAGATGTGGCTTCAGGCTGCTGTGAAAATGTCCAAATTAGTTAGAATTTGATTAAAAGAATCACTAGATAGACCATGACACCTGATATCTAATCTATAACCATGTTTTGAATAGACAGCATTTGGTGGAAGATGTGTGGGCTCTGAAAGTATTGAAAAAATTCCCTGACTTGTTTTACCTCATGTCACCTCGCCAGTTTTTTTAAAACAAGGTCATCAATAAAAAATATAAAGTTTAATGCCCTGGAGCTGAAGGAGCATGTCAGGCGATCTAAAACAGGAAATTAAAAATGTATTTGGTTATGAATAATACTAATAAGCACAGGAAGAAGCACAATAAAAGTGCATATTTTTAGAAACTGTTTTGTTGTGCACTTCAGAAATGCACCCTGTACTTGACATAATCACTAATGACTAATGTCACAATTCATTAAAACCACTGCCTTTGAAGATTCTACATTAACTTAGATGCTATTTTTATCTATAATTCATGTGCATCTTTGTTGACTCTTCTAGTGTTTGTAAACGGAACTTTCTTGAGAATGCTATGAATGAAGAGGACCGCAGTATATTTTCTATAAAGAATTAGCCTGACGACCAATAATACATGTATCTAATGCTTGCTTAGAAAACAGTAGTGAATGTAGCAATTAGAATAGGATATGAGCAGTCTAGATAAGGGCTGCATAATATAGGTAATATCAGATGGAAATAACTGTATGGATTTATTTAATCATAATAAACTGTCAATGGAACAACAATAATCTTTCTTTTTTGTGTATGGTCTAAACAACTTCAATTGTTTTGGTTTGCGTTTTGTTAAAAATGAATGGGATTATGAAGTTATATTGAGTCATAAAGTACCTGTGAGTCTATGGTGGGTCCATGGGGCTGGGTGACCTCGTGAACAGGAAGTGAGGAGGCAGTGGGAGGTCCTTTCATGTTCTGATGTACCCGTCCCGGAGGTCTGGGTATGACAGATGTGGCAGTGGAGGGGTATAGGCCCTGACCGTCTGTGTCCTGATACAGTGCTGCATGTCTCGCTTCGGCCTCGTTCTTACCAACAACAAACCGGGGCAGCGGCAGGTCCTTTACTGTAAAGTCAAACAAAATAAAAGTTAAGTTAACGGATAGGTAAAACACTGTGGTCCTTATCTTCATTCAGTATGATGAAGGGTTGTTGGTTGCTGGAGAATAGCATCATAATGCTTAATTTTACAGATGTTGACAATGCTTCCCATTTTCTGATTGGTTGTCCATAAGGACCCTACTCATCCAGCACAAGGACTGTTCCGTCCGCTACCCTCTGGTAGACGATACAGGAGCCTGCCAGCACGCACTAAAAGACTCAGAGACAGTTACTACCCCCAAGCTGTCAGA